>PVKP010016274.1:14573-48624 GCA_004027715.1 Plecturocebus donacophilus
GAGACGGAGTTTCACTCTTGTTGCCCAGGCTGGAGTGCAATGGCACGATCTCAGCTCACTGCAACCTCCGCCTCCTGGGTTCAAGCGATTCTCCTACCTCAGCCTCCTGAGTAGCTGGGACTACAGGCACGCGCCACCATGCCCAGCTAATTTTTTGTATTTTTAGTAGAGACAGGGTTTCACCATGTTGACCAGGATGGTCTCGATCTCTTGACCTAGTGATCCACCCGCCTCGGCCTCCCAAAGTGCTGGGATTACAGGCCTGAGCCACTGCGCCCGGCCCTCTTTTAACTTCTTAAGGTTCCACAACTATTCTCTACTCTTTTTTTTTTTTTTTTTTTTTAAGTCAGAGTCTCACTCTGTCGCCCAGGCTGGAGTACAGTGGCCTGATCTCAGCTCATTGTAACCTTCGCCTCCTGGGCTCAAGTGATTCTCAAGCCTCAGCCTCCCAAGTAGCTGAGATTACAGACACCGACCACCAACCCCGGCTAATTCTATTCTCTAGTCTCTATGTGTAAAAGCTATGTACTGAGAATCTTGGTACACAAATCTTCATGCACATGTGAAGGCATGTTCCAGGATCTAAGTAAAGTAAGAGGAATTGCTGCATAAAAGAATATGTGCATTTAAAACTTTGAGGCCAGGTGCAGTAGCTCACGCCTGTAATTCCAGCACTTTGGCAGGCTGAGGCATGTGGATCACCTGAGGTCAGGAGTTCAAGACCAGCCTGGCCAACAGTGAATCTCTGTTTCTGCTAAAAATACAAAAATTAGCCAGGTGTGGTGATAGCCACCTGCAGTCCCAGCTGCTCCAGAGGTTACGTAGGAGAATCACTTGTACCCAGGAGGCAGAGGTTGCAGTAAGCTGAGATCTTGCCATTGCACTCCAGCCTGGGCAACAAGAGCAAAACTTGATCTCAAAAAAAAAAAAAAAATTGATAGCTATTGTCATATTACTCCCTAAAAGTGAAGTACCAATAAACCCTACCACCCACAGTTTATATAAATGCCCTACTTCACATACCCTTATAGACTGTATCTCAGTCTCTTAAAAATCTTCCAATCTAATGATCAAGAACTATTTTCTGGGCTGGGCATGGTGGCTCACACCTGTAATCCCAGCACTTTGGGAGGCTGAGGCGGGTGAATCACCTGACCAACATGGAGAAACCCCATCTCTACTAAAAATACAAAATTAGCCATGCGTGGTGGCACATACCTGTAATCTCAGCTACTTGGGAGGCTGAGGCAGGAGAATCACTTGGACCCAGGAGGCGGAGGTTGCGGTGAGCCGAGATCGTACCACTGCACTCCAGCCTGGACAAGAGCAAAACTCTATAAAAAAATAAATAAATAAAAATTGTTCTGTATTTCATCTAATTGATTTATTCTTTGGACTTTATGTACAGTGCTTTAGTTTAACTGAACTTTCTCTTTTGTTTGTTTTCCTTAACCTTTTATTGTGGAAAATCTCATATTATTTTAATTATTTTTATTTTCATATTTTTACTACAAAAATACAAAAATTTATTCTAAAATGTCACTGTTACATCACAGATACACATACATACACACGTCTCTCTCTATATAATTTGAGTTCTTTTTTTGTTGTTCATTTTTTGAGACAGAGGTTTGCTCATGTTGCCTAGGCTGGGCTGGAGTACAATGGCGCAATCTCGGGTCACTGCAACCTTCGCCTCCCGGGTTCACAGGATTCTCCTGTCTCAGCCTTTCAAATAGCTGGGATTACAGGCACCTGCCACCATACCCAGCTAATTTTTGTGTTTTTAGCAAAGATAGCGTTTCACCATGTTGGCCAGGCTGGTCTTGAACTCCTAACGTCAGGCAATCCACCTGCTCGGCCTCCCACAGTGCTGGGATTACAGGCATGAGCCACCATGCCTGGCCATAATTTGAGTTCTTTTAAAAACTCTTTATTTTATGCTTTTGATCTTCTTATCTGTGTTTGAGCCACATGGTTTTAGATCCTATAGATTTATCATTTGTTTTGTTATCAAATAAGGCAGATAACCTGTTATCAGGTTTTTCTTCATTGATTTTTTAAAAGCAATTTTGGCTTTTCTTATGCTTATTCTGTCTCTGAGTAACTTAATAATTTTTAATCTGCATGTTAATATTTTGATTTGAATTTTAACAAATTCCAATTTGATTGTCTAATTTAGATTAGATGATTAGATTGTCTAATTTAGAGACAAATAGTGACTTTATAGTAATGAACCTTCCCAGTCACTAATATGGTTTTTTTATTAGGTTTATTTCCACGTATTTTGCTATTTTTTCTCCCATTTTCAAAAGGATCTTTATTTCTCCATGCATTTTATGATTGGTGATGGCTGGTGCTTAGGAAAGCTTTGTTTTTTATAAGTTGATCTTGTGTCTGACTGGCCACTTTGCTGAACTTATGTTTCAGACATTCTAATTATTTTCATGTTGATTATTCTGGGTTTCCTGGTTGATAAACACATCATCTGCAACTGGTTTTTCTGTTTTTAGGCTCATGCAGAGTCAAGTAAAACCTGGCTGAAGGGGATATTCACTGAACTCAGATTACTGCTTGATGAAGAGGAAGCAGTGGCCAAGAAATTCATTGATAAAAACACGCAGCTTGCCCTCCGGGTGTACAGGGAACAAGTTGACTCTTGCAAAGAGCAACTTGACGTCACGAACGATCTCTCCAACAGGGTCTGGAGTATCGGCCAGGAGCCCGATCCTGTCCAGAGGCTTCAGGTAATGCTGGGGTCACTGCTCTTACAGCTGCCACCTGCCACCCGCCACCCACACTTCATCTCAGGTGTTTTGTCATTGAGTACAGTATTGACACACAGAATATTGCCTGGTCACCATGCAGACTGTCTTGCCCCCACACAAGTATTCAAGAGAATATACATTGTTAGGAAGATAATACACATCTTGGGCTAATTAAATAATATTAACAGCCACCAATTTCAAAGGCTTCTGTGTTCTGAGCACTGTGTAGCTTAGCACAAATATTCATTAGAACTCTGCAGAGTGGCCTCAGCCCATTTTATAAACAAGAAATTGAGGCTCAGTAAAGTGATGTGACTCACCTGGTCTCACACAGCTGGTAGGTGGCAGAGCTGGGATCAGGTCTATCTGTCTGTCTGGGTCTGACTCTAAACCCACAAGGCACCTTGCCTGGCCCTCTGCCTGTATAGTCTTAAATTGAGACACCCCTCCTGAAAAGACAGGTGTCCTTGCAGCTACTGAGCACATTTCAAAAGCTGAGTCACAGTTCGCTCAACGATACTCCTTGGCCACTGGACTTTATTGAGAAAGAGTCTAAGAAACAGCCCCTGTGGCAGATCACTTGAGGCCAGAAGTTCGAGACCAGCCTGGCCAGCATAGCGAAACCCCCTCTCTACTAAAAATACAAAAATTAGCCGGGCATGGTGGCACATACCTGTGAGGCTGAGGCAGGAGAATCACTTGAATCTGGGAGGCAAAGTTTTGCTGTGAGCCTAGATTGCACTGCTGTACTCCAACCTGGTGACAGAGCGAGACTCTGTCTCAAAAAAAAAAAAAAAAAAAATAGCCCCCGCGATACTCATTGCTACATTTGGGGAAAGCATGTTGTCAAGGATGGCGTTCCTGTCTTTAGGGAACCGTGGAAGAAACTCTTGTCTGGTGTCGACACCCCTGTGCAGTCACTTCTGCACTAGAATTGTTTAATCACTGATAGAGCTGCTCCTGTTTCCTTCTTTGCCTTGGGATGCTCAGAGCCAAATCTGCTTTGACTAACCAGGCTAAAGCTTCACGGCAAACACTTTGTGTCTGATTTTCTCTTTGCTTCATTGTTCTCGCTATGAAGAAAAATCTTGCTGTATTAGAGGACCTTTGCAAGATACTTTAAAGGCTGTGGGACAAGGCAGGGTACAACTAAAAGGAGCACCAACTCTAACCACAGATGAGTATGGGCTCTGGCTGGAAAATAAGACAGACAAAAAAGCCAGTTAACACAAAACCAGCCAAGCCAGTGCCCAGGTGGGGATTTCCACTCTTATGTCTTACGTGGCCTCAGTCAGTTCAGCCTGTGTCTCGTCGTCAGCTGTTTCAGCCAAATTCTGGGTGAGGTGCTTTCCTAGGAATGGGTATTGTGCTTTAAGAAGGGCAAGATGCACAAAGTGATACACTGAATTGTTTCTTTTTAAATAATGGTCCTTTTTAAGGCTATGGAATACAAAGGAATGCTTCCATGGAGAAGCATGCTATTCTCCCTCATAAAATGGTTTCAGGGCTTTGCCATCTCTTTTTCTTAAATTCTCTTGTGCCAGCCAAGTGTGGTGGCTCATGCCTGTAATCCCAGCACTTTGAGAGGCTGAGGTGGGCGGATCATGAGGTCAAGAGATTGAGACCATCCTTTGGCCAACATGGCAAAACCCCATCTCTACTAAAAATACAAAAATTAGCTGGGCATGGTGGTGCACGCCTGTAGTCCCAGCTACTCCGGAGGCTGAGGCAGGAGAATTGCTTGAGCCCCGGAGGCAGAGGTTGCAGTGAGCCAAGATAGTGCCACTGCATTCCAGCCTGGCAACAGAGCGAGACTCTGTCTCAAAAAAAAAAAAATCTCTTGTTTCAAAGCTATTGATTTTACTCATTCAGCATTCCTACCTTCTATGTGTTCATTCATTTATTCATCAATACGTACTGAGCCAGGTCACTTGCTGGACTTTAGGAGTTCAAGTTGGTGGGGAGACTTGCTCAGAAACAGTTATTTATAGTGCAGCTTAAGCAATTTTGTAAATATGAAGCTGGCAAAATTATGTCCAAGAAATGTCTGACACTCTCTGGCTGGGAGAAGGATGCAGTCTGGGAAGACTTCTAGGAAGAGGTGATGGTAGGGCTGGGTGTTGGAAACTGAGTAGGAGCACACTGTATATAGAGAGAGAGCAGAGAGAACAGACAGGAACTGTGTACATGTGAGAGCCTGGCAGACTGGGGAACCAGTTGAGGTTCAACCTGGCTTGAGGAGGGTTGGGGGGTATAAGGATGGAGGTATTGAGAGACACAGCTGGATCCACAGGTCATGGTTAGTTCATGAAGGGCCTTATGTTTCAAGGATTTTAGCATCTTCCTGTAATATAGTAGGAGACAGGAATGTGTTTTTGTTTGTCTGTTTTTGAGACAGGGTCTCACTCTGTTGCCCAGGCTGGAATGCAGAGGCTCAATCTCGGCTCACTGCAACTTTGCCTTCCAGATTCAAGGGATTCTCCTGCCTCAGCCCCTGAAGAGCTGGGACTACAGGCACATGCCACCATGCCCAGCTAATTTTTGTATTTTTACTAGAGGTGGGGTTTCACCCTGTTGGCTAGGCTGGTCTCAAACTCTTGACCTCAAGTGATCCACCCGCCTTGGCCTCCCAAAATGCTGGGATGACAGGCGTGAACCACCTTGCCCAGCCCTGGAGTGGTCTGAACTGAGGGATGAAAGCAGTCACATGGTCAGGTTAGTGTTTTAGAAAAGTCACTTTAGAGACAGAGTGGAAGATGGACAGGGGAGACCAGGATAGGAGGCTGGAAGGGAACTTGGGAGGAGGCCACAATGTCCAGGAGAGAGATGATGGTGGCCTGGACCAAGATAGGGGCAGTGGGGATAGGGAGAAACAGGCAGGTCAGGAGATGCCACAGGAATGAGATTATAACTGGAGAATGAGTAGGGGGAATCCCGAGATGACGCTGGAGTTTCTGGCCTGAGAGATGAGGGACCAGGTTTTCTGTTCTGAGTCTGCAAAGGCAAGAGCAGCTGTCTTTGGTTTCATGCACGGATTTTCTATCATACATATGTTTTGAGAACCCGTGTGTCCAGCCTGCTGCTAGTTGCTGGAGTTGGGGGTTATCAGGTGATGATATGTGTCCTCTATCGACCCCTCATCCTACCCTACTCATCTGCCCTCTGAGCCCCCTCTCACCTCCCTGGAGGGGCTCCCTGCCCACCCGGGACTTCCTGCTAGTGCTCAGTCTTCCCTGACCAGCTCCATTCCAGTGTTCTGGGTGTGACCTTAGCCCTGGTTCCCCACCAAAATGAGGCTGGACTCTAGTCTCCTGGCCTCCTAGGCTGAATGGGGCTTGGAGGCCATCTCACAGCCCCCTCCCAATGTACAGCATGCTGACAGGTGGGGCCTGCCCTGCCCCACAGCTGAGTGCCAGGCCACCCTCCTCCCTCCTGAGGTCCCCATCTGTCCACCCCTTCTCGGGCAGGCAGCACTGCCACTGCCAGCCAAGCCTGATCACTGGGGGCAGTCAGCTTCCTTCCAACTCCTGGCCAGGACAGCCCTTCAGAAAGTGCCGTCGCAATTCTTACCTGCAAACATGAGAATCCACTGGAACTGTTTTAAGCAAGAAAGGAGTTTATGGAAGAATATGAGGTAGTTGGTAGGATCTCCAGGAGGGCCAGAGAGTCAGGATGGCACATGGGCAGCAGGAAGGAAGTCCAGGCTCCAGCAGGGGTTGGTGCCAGTATAGGCCCCATGGCGCCTCTGCTGGGCAAGACATCACCACTCACACCACTGACCAGAGCCCCACCACTGCGGTCCCTGAGCGTCACATGCCACCATCGTTACCTTCACCTTCACTTCCAAATCCATGCTTTGGCTTGGAGGTGGCTGGTGACACTCCTGCACCAAGGGTGCAAAGGGGGCTGGGAGACGGGTTTTCTAGCTTCTCCTTAGTGAAGCCACACAACACAAAGTATTGAAGAATGGCTGTCCAGGCGCAAAACAGAACACATGTTCCCTGCAGTGGCCACATCCCCTCAGTCAGCACTGCAGCTGAACCTTGCTGGGTCTTTTTTTTTTAAATACGGGGTTTCACCAAGTTGGTCAGGCTGGTCTTGAACTCCCGACTTCAGGTGATCCACCCGTTTCAGCCTCCCAAAGTGCTGGGATTACAAGCATGAGCCACCATGCCTGGCCTCTTGCTGGGTCTTTGACGTCCTTCTTAGAACACAATTTCCTGCTCCACCTTTGTACAAGTTCCAGGGGCTCCTTCCCCAGGGAGACTGACCTCTCACTCTTTTTGTATGCGACACAGACCCATGGCACAGTGTGTGTGAGGCTGAAGCCTCGCTGGGAAGGGCCCCTGTGTCAGCCTGACCCTGCCCTCTGCCCTCATAGCTGGCACAGAGTAGGCCTCAATGAACACAGAAGGAAGGAAGGAAAGGAGGGAGGAAGGGAGAGGGAGGAATCCCCAGTGCCAGCACTGAAAAATCGCACCTCCACATGGCTCCCACTTTGGGGCTGCTGTGTGGTCTCTCCAGGACTCTCTCTGCTCCTGGGGTCACAGCCTGGGCTGACCGCAGGTGCCAGGGCAAGGTGGAGCCTGGGCATGCTGGTGTGGGTTTGTTTCTGGGTGCAGCACAGGAGGCTGGGACATTGCCTGCATCTCCCAGAGCCACCCTGACCCCTGTGTGCCCACACAGGCATACACGGCCGCCGAGCAGGAGATGCAGCAGCAGACGAGCCTCGGGGAGCTGTGCCACCCTGTGCCCCTCTCCTTTGAGCCCATCAAGAGCTACTATAAAGGTCTCGTGGAAGCCATGCGGAGTACACTACAGACACCACTGGACATTCGCCTTAAGGAAAGTAAGTCGCCAGGTGACCAACTTTGTGTCCTTAACTCCCCTAGTGCCCTTTAGCCCAGAGGTGAATGCAAAGATCATCACCCTACATCCTGTCTCTCCCACACCGAGGCCGTTGGTTGGGCGGTCAGGGGCTCCTGGGCCTGGTGCCTAACCCACCCTCACGACTTCACTTCCAACCCTTCCTGAGACGGAGACCTGCCCTTCTCCAGTCCTTCAGATCGCTCCTGGCATCCTGCCATATCTCAGCCTTGCTCTGGGCTTCCAGCTGGAATGACCAACTCTTCCTCCTCCTCCTCCTCTGGCTGGGGCCCAGGCCCAGCACCCCTTCATGGCAGGCTGGCACAGCTGCACCCACCTGGGAGGCCCTTTCCTGCCAGCCCAGCCCTGGCTCACTCCCTCCCCTGGCCATCTCCCCTCTCCCTTCCTGCACCAGGGCCTGCCCACATCCTGCTGGAGAGTGCTCATGAAGTGGATACCCCCTTCTTGCTCCTTCCTTGTAAGCGCCTGAAGGGCAGGAACCAGCTTTGGGTCTACCTCTGAGCTCCCCGCAGGGCTTGGCACAAAACATGTACTCAAAAATACCTATTCATTGATTCGTTTATGTGCTCATTCATTCATTCATTCACCTCCAGCTATCATGATTCATTCAGAACATGTATCAAGCCCCTCTTATGTGCCAGGCATAGCAGGCCACAAAACAAAGCTCCTTCTCTTTTGGTGCTCATAGTCCTTGTAGGGGGAGACAGTGCACAAACATGTCAGATGACAAGAACTGTTATAAAGAATAATAAAGCAGGGCAAGATGGAGGACAGAAAAGTGACAAGGAAGAGGAACCGTTTTTCTTTCTTTTTTTTTGAGATGGAGTCTTGGTCTGTCGCCCAGACTGGAGTGCAGTGGCACGATTTCAGCTGACTGCAACCTCCACCTCCCGGGTTCAAGCAATTCTCCTACCTCAGTGTCCTGAGTAGCCGGGACTACAGGTGCCTGCCACCATGCCAGACTAGTTTTTGTATTTTTAGTAGAGATGGGGTTTCACCATGTTGGCCAGGCTAATCTTGAACTCCTGGCCTTGTGATCCGCCTGCCTCTGCGTCCCAAAGTGCTGGGATTACAGGTGTGAGCCACCACGGCTGGCCAAGGAGCTGTTTTATATAAGCAGTTGGGAAGGCCTCTGAGAAGGGGACACTCAAGGTGGCCCAAAGGAAGCGTTCATTCTGCAGGTTCTGCTGGTCTGAAGGGCCAGAGAGCACAGTAGTCATAGGCACGGCCTCTGGAGCCAGGTCTCCTGGGTCCCTACCCCAGGTCTACCACCTTGGAACCCTGCTGAACCCTGCCATGGACAGGGCACCTCCCTTTTCCATGCCTCTGTTTCTGGTATCTGTAAAGCGGAGGCCATAACGCAGTCCCCTCTCCTGGGCTGCTTTGAGAATTGAATGAGCTCTTACACGTATAGCACTCAGGCATAACAAGCACCATGTATGCCTCAGCGATTATGATTGCTGCTGCTGTTACAGCTGGGGGAGGTATTCTAGACAGAGGGAAAAGCAAGCGCGGAAGTCCTAAGGCGCGATGGGAATGAGCTGGCCATATAGAAGAAGCAGCAATGGGGACAGCAGAAGTGGAAGTGGAGTCGCAGGGGAGAGAGGAAAGAAATCAGAATCCAAGGATTTTGACCTGGGCAACTAACAGAAGGAAACTGTCATTTTCTGAAGTGAGAAAGAGCATTTAGGACTGGAGGGAATGAAGTGTTTGAACCTGTTAGATTTGAGAAGTTGGACTTCCCATGTGGTGGTATCCCCAGGCAGTAGGACCTATGATTGTTGAGTTCCAGGGAGAGGGGTGAGGCTTTTGCCTTGATGAAAGAACAACTTCAGCCAAATTAAAGGTAAAGGAGTTTAAATGAGCAATGAACGATTTGTGAATCGGGCAGCTGTCTCAGCCTCAGTACGTTCACAGACTCTAGTGCAGCCTTGTGGTGGAAGAAGATTTAGGGACAGAAAAAGCAAAGTGGCAAACAGAAAACAGAAGTGAGGTACAGAAGCAGCTGGGTTGGTTCCAGCTCAGCATTCGCCTTATTTGAACACAGGTCAAACAGTTGGCTACATTTGATTGGCCAAAACTGGGTGATTTCCATACCCAGAGTAACTATTCTAGTAAGAAAAAAAAAGAATAAAAAAAAAAAAAACTGGGTGATTGGCACAAGTGCAGGCTACGGTCCGTTTACACCTCCACTTGTTATAGTTCACGATGCACAGAAAAACCTTTAGGCCGAACTTCAAAGATGTAAGGAGGCAGCTTTAGGCAAAACTTGATTTTTTTTTTTAAGGTGGGGTTTCACCATGATGGCCAGGGTAGTCTTGAACTCCTGACCTCAGGTGATCCACCCACCTTGGCCTCCCAAAGTGCTAGGATTACAGGCATGAGCCTCCACGCCCGGCTGGCAAACCTTGATTTAACAGCCTGCAGGTGGGCTTGACCTCTTCAGGCCCCTGTGATGAGTGCTGGGAGTGATGGGGGCGGAAGGCAGGTCTGGGGAGGTGCTGAGTGAGCTCCAGCCCCAACAACTGGGAAGGAGGCAACCTGGGCAAGACGGGAAGGGTGTGAGGGCTGTCTAGGCAGAGGGCACAGCAAGTGCCACGGGCACCGTGCTCCTGCTGTGCCCGCCTGCTGGGATGGCCCCCGCTCCTTCCTTCTTTCTGAGCACTCAGACCTCCCTGAGGACTCAGCTCTACTTTCTTGTTTTCCATCTTGACCCTGGAATTTGCGCATCTTCCCCGAGTCGCGGCCCATCTTTGAGTGTTGGCTCCAGTGGTTGTTCGCTTCTCAGCTCCTCCTCCTACTTAGGGCTCTCCCACACCAGCCTCTTCATCCTGGGGTTTTCCTGTCCCTGTGAGTTTACATGAACCCCGTAAATCTATGAGCTGCTGCTACTCTCCAGTTGCGTGGTATTTTTAGCATGTCTTATTTGTCTGCTTGCATGAGCTCCAGGCGCTCATTTCTCACCATTCCTTTCAGACGTGAACTGCCAGCTCTCAGGCCCTTCCAGCACCAACCCAGGTGCCTTGTTGAAAACCAGCCCCTCACCAGAGCGATCCCTCTTCCTAAAATGTAAGACTCCGGGAGTGGGGAGAGGGCGGAGAGGGCGGAGACAGTAGGATGTTGGGTGGAGGAGGATCATGGAAATGGAGGTCCCTCTTTTTTTCTCATTAGAATTTGTTTTTTTAATTATTATTTTTAAGAATTTTTTTAAAAAACGTTTATTATTAAAGACAAGTAAAACAATACATGTTGACTGACAATTAGAAAACAAAAGAAGAGGAAAAAAAAGTCATAATCTTCCCTCTTCCATGAACAACTATTTGTCCTTTTAGCTTGCTTTAGCACATCTAATATACATATAATGATATATTTAATATATCTTTTTATTTTACAAATGTGGTGTCATGCTATGCATACTGTTTTCTCATCTGTTTTCATTTGCTGATATATTATGAACACTTTTATTCTCTTAAAATACTGTATATGTAGGGCCAGTCCTGGTAGCTCACACTTGTGATCCCAGCACTTTGGGAGGCCAAGGCAGGCAGACAGCTTGAGCCCAGGAGTTTGAGACCAGCCTGGGCAACATGACAAAACTCCATCTCTACAAAAAATACAAAAATTAGTGGGCATGGTGGTATGCTCCTGTAGTTCCAGCTACTCAGAAGGCTGAGGTGGGAGGATCACTTGAGCCCTGGAGGCGGGGGTTGCAGTGAGCTGTGTTCATGCTACTGTACTCTAGCCTGGGTGACAGAGTAAGACCTTATCTCAATTGGGAAAAAAAAACAACAGATAATTCATGCTTAATGTAGAAAATCAGAAATTACAAATATGTAAAAACAATGGTCCCCCCCAAGGAATACTATTAATATTTTAATATAAATTATTATAATTTATAATATTTTAAAGGGATATTTTATTCTTTGTAAATTTTTTCATTAACAGTATAGCTTGAACAATTTTTTAATTTCCCACCCTACACTGATGTGGTAATTTTCTATATCAATAAATATATAACTTTTTTTTTGAGGCAGGGTCTCACTCTGTTGTCCAGGCTGGAGTGCAGTGGCACAACTGTGGCTCACTGTAGCCTTGACCTCCGGGGCTCAAGTGACCCTTCCACCTCAGCCTCCCACATAGCTAGGAACATAGATGTTTGCCACCAAGGCTGCCTAACTTTTAAAGTTTTTGTAGAGACGGAGGTCTCCCATGTTGCCCAGGCTGGTCTCAAACTCCTAGGTTCAAGTGATCCTCCCACCTCAGCCTCCTAAATTTTGGGATTACAGGTGTGAGCCACTGTGCCCAGCCAATATTATCAGTAAGAGAGAGAGAGAGAGTGAGAGTATGTGTGTGTGTGTGTGTGTGTGTGTGTGTGTGTCTTGCTCTGGATTGCAGTGGTGGAGTGCAGTGGTGCAGTGCTCATTGCAGCCTCGACCGCTTGGTCTCAAGTGATTTTCCCACCCCAACCTCCGCATAGCTGGGACTATTGGCGTGCGCCACCACGCTTAGCTAATTTATTTTTATTTTTTATTTTTAGAGGTTGCATGGCATTTCATTGAATGGATGTGTCATATTTAACCAATCTCATAATGTTGGATGTTTACATTCATTTCTATAAACAATGCTGTAATAAACGTCCATCCTTGTACACATTTGTTGAATTAATGAATGAGTGTATGAACACACCATACCTCATTTTCAGATTATTTTTTAGGAGTAATTTCTCAAAGTGGAATTACTGGGTATCAATTTAAAGAAGACTTAACCTAAAGTAGGTTCAGTATCCAGTTAGCAGAGTTTATTCCAGTGCAAAGTAACCATCAGGGGACATAGGCAAACCAAAGAATGGTGGTCAGTGCTCCTGGTGTTGGGAAGGGGGCACTGAATAGAATTACATTTTCCCTACAAAGGCTCACCTACTGATTTAAAGGCCAGGCATGGTGGCTGACGCCTGTAATCCCAATACTTTGGGAGGCCGAGGCAGGTGGATCACTTGACTGATGTCAGGAGTTCGAGACCAGCCTGGCCAACATGGTGAAACCCTGCCTCTACTAAAAATACAAAAATTAGCCTGGCATGGTAACAGGCGCCTGTAGTCCCAGCTACTCAGGAGGCTGATGCAGGAGAATCACTTGAACCTGGGAGGTGGAGGTTGCAGTGAACTGAGATCATGCCATCGCACTCCAGCCTGGTGACAGAGTGAGACTCCGTCGCAAAAAAAAAAAAAAAAAAAAAAAAATATATATATATATATATACTGATTTAAGATTTGATTGGCTACTATTGATTACACCTAAGGAGTCAACATCCTAGTGAAAATAGTTAACAATCAAAAGGGTCTCTATCTCCAACTTCATTTAGTATAGGTTTGAATGAAGAATAGGGAATCTGGTTAATGTATAACATCTCAACACAAAAGTCAGGAAGTAATGGTCATGCACCAGAGAAGAAAAACAGCCACATTATGTGACTCAGTTTCCAGGGCTTAACTTTTTCCACTTGGCATAATGAATTTGGAAAGTCCTGAAATTTTATTTTCTTTTTACACTGGACATGAATTTTTTTTTTTTTTTTTTTTTTTTGAGATGGAGTCTGGCTCTGTAGCCCAGGCTGGAGTGCAATGGCGCAGTCTTGACTCACTGCAACCTCCACCTCCTAGGTTCAAGTGATTCTCCTGCCTCAGCCTCCCAAGTAGCTGGGATTACAGGTCCCAGCACCACACCCAGATAAGTTTTTTGTGTTTTTAGTAGAGACAGGGTTTCACCATGTTGGCCAGGCTGGTCTTGAACTCCTGACCTCAGGTAATACACCTGCCTGGGCCTCCGAAAGTGCTGGGATTACAGGCATGAGCCACCGGGCCCGGCATCTATTTTTAAAGTAAACTTTAGTTAAAATATAAAATGCATAAGGAAAAGTACACAAGGCCGGGTGCAGTGACTCATGCCTATAATCCTAGCACTTTGGGAAGCCGAGGCAGGCCGATTGCCTGAGCTCAGGAGTTCAAGACCAGCTTTGACAACACTGTGAAACCCTATCTCTACTGAAATACAAAAAATTAGCAGGGTGTGGCAGCATGTGCTGTATTCCCAACTACTTGGGAGGCTGAGGCAGGAGAATTGCTTGAACCAGGGAGGCCAAGGTTGCAGTGAGCCAAGATTGCACCATGGCCCTCCAGCCTGGGTGACAGAGTGAGACTCTGTCTCCAAAAAAAAAAAAAAAAAGTGCACAAATCAAAAGTGTGCAGCTCAATGATTTTTTTTGAATATATTTTGTAATGACCTTCAGATCAAGAAATGGAAATTTTCACTCCCCAGAAGTCTTCCTCATGTGCCCTCTTGTTACTATCCCCAAAGGGAATCCACTCTCCAGACTTCTAGGACTATAGGTTAGTTTTACCAGTTTTTGAACTTTCAGTAGATCATTCAGATTGTACCCTTCTGTTTTGCTTCTTTCGCTCAACATAAAATTTATGAGATTTATCCATTTGGTATACTGACATATTGAGTGGTTGTTCTTTTTTTTTTTTTTTTTGAGACAGAGTCTTGCTCTGTCGCCAGGCTGGAGTGCAGTGGCACAATGTTGGCTCACTGCAACCTCCGCCTCCCATGTTCAAACATTCTCGTGCCTCAGCCTCCTAAGTAGCTGGGACTACAGGCGTGTGCCACCACGCCTAGCTAGTTTTTGTATTTTTAGTAGAGACACGGTTTCATCATGTTGGCCAGGATGGTCTCGATCTCTTGAACTCGTGATCTGCTCGCCTACGGCCTCCCAAATTGCTGGGATTACAGGTGTGAGCCACTGCGCCCGGCCTGAGTGGTTGTTGTAAATTCACTTAGCACTTCTAAGCTATCCCCAGATTTTTTGGGGATTTTCTGCAAATAAGCGTGTCACCTGTGAATAATAATCTTTCATTTCCCCAATCCTTATTCTTGTCTTTCACTTCTTTTTCGTGCCTTGAGTTACTGTCTACTACCTCTAGAACAGTGTTGAATAGAAGCAGTTATAATGAGCAGCATTTTCTCCCACCTTGGATAAATATCCAACAGAAATGCATACATATTTGAATCAAAAGACCTGCACAAGAATGTTATGTGACTGAAACGCAGGTTCAATCGCTCAACTCTTTGCATTTGCAGAGTCCAATTAACAAGAGCGAGGTCTGGCATAAAGAAAGTGATCTTTTTCAAAGCTTAGCTTAGGGGAAGAGGTACAGGCTCCTCCTGCCCTTAAGGGTACCACCTCACTTTTGGGGCAGAAAGCAGAGGCTTTTAAATGGGGACTTTGTATGAAGGGCATGCAGGGGAGGAGCAAGCAGATGGGGGTCCACGTGACTCATTTTGGTGCCTCATCTACCAGGTGGGTGAGCTGGTGCCACTGACGGCAGAACTAGGTTGTAATGTGGCCATTGTGTTGAGATATTCTCCAGGTGTAAGAGTTCTGATGCAGGCATACGTTAGCTTGTAATCTGACTGTTGTCTCTGGAGGCAATCTCCTGGTGGGAGAAAGTTCTGGTTCCTTCTAAGTAGGGAGTTAGATAAGCTTGCCCTGTAGGGGATTATCTGGTGAAGGGAAGGTAATGGTTATAATTGCATTTCTAAAGAGCTAAATAGGGGCGGGCATGGTGGCTCACACCTGTAATCCCAGCTCTTTGGAGGGCCAAGGAGGGAGGATCACCTGAGGTCAGCAGTTTGAACCAGCCTGGCCAACATGGTGAACCTCCCCGCCACCTCCCAGCCTCCTAAAATACAAAAAGTAGCTTGGCATGGTGGTCAGCACCTAGTAATCCCAGCTACTTGGGAGGCTGAGGCAGGAGAATCGTTTGAACCTGGGAGGTGGAAGTTGCAGTGAGCCAAGATCGTGCCATTGCACTCCAGCCTGGGCAACAGGAGCAAAACTCCGTCTCGAAAAAAAGAAATGTAATTGTATTGGTGGTTTCAAAAGCTTTTTAAACACACTAAATATTAAAAAAAAAAAAAAAAAAGAGGACTAAGTTACGTGTCCAAACATCAAAATCATAGAATCTCCACTAAAATGCTCTTGTGAGACTATTATTTGATGTGGCAAAATGCTCAATAGTAGATCAATTTTAAAAAGCAGATTACCTAACGGCATGTATGGTGTGACACCAATCTTAAAGCTATAAAGAACGGGGGGGAGGGGGAGAGATAGGAAGTAATACATCCTAGTGTTAACAGTGATGGGATTATTTTAAATTACATTTGTATTAGTTGGCAACAAGTTTCACTGCACAAAATTCAGACAGTATAAAGGGTGTGAAGTAGGGTGATCACTGCTTCCCCATTCCCCCAGCCCCTGCTCCAGGGACAATCGGAGTTAAAAGGGGTCTTTCACTCCCTCCTTACGCCATTTTCGCGCTTCGCATTTTGTGCTTTGCACGTGCGTGGGTGGGTTCCCGGAACGGGCCGCCGCGCTGGCCCCACCCATCAGGCGCGTCCCGTGTTCCGCCCCCTGCAGACGCGCGCACGCCCACGCTGGATCCGGACACGATGCACTCGCGCCTGCGCCTGTCTGCGGACCGCCTAACCGTGCGCTGCGGCCTGCTGGGCAGCCTGGGGCCCGTACCTGCGCTGCGGTTCGACGCGCTCTGGCAGGTGCTGGCTCGCGACTGCTTCGCCGCCGGCCGCCACTACTGGGAGGTGGACGTGCAGGAGGCTGGCGGCGGCTGGTGGGTGGGCGCGGCCTACGCCTCCCTGCGGCGCCGCGGGGCCTCGGCCGCCGCCCGCCTGGGCTGCAACCGCCAGTCCTGGTGCCTCAAGCGCTACGACCTTGAATACTGGGCCTTCCACGATGGCCAGCGCAGCCGCCTGCGGCCCCGCGACGACCTCGACCGGCTCGGCGTCTTCCTGGACTACGAGGCCGGCGTCCTCGCCTTCTACGACGTGACGGGTGGCATGAGCCACCTGCACACCTTCCGCGCCACCTTCCAGGAGCCGCTCTACCCGGCCCTGCGTCTCTGGGAGGGGGTCATCAGCATCCCGCGGCTGCCGTAGGGGCCAGGACCAGCATGACAGCCTCCAGGTCTGTATCTAGATCAGCGTGGCTGGTCCCATTACTGCCTACTTCTCAGGGCCCTCTCCCTGCCCCAGCCCTCCCCAGCCAGTCACACCCACAGTGTTTTGAAGGGTTCCTCTCCTAGGCTAGTTTGAAACATGCCCTAAACAAGTCCGCTGCTGCCCTCTCATCAGACCTCCGCACCCCCACCCCCACCCTCACTGATTCTAGTTCACTTCCTTCAAAGTGACACACCCACAGGTAAGCCCTCAGCATCCGGAATACATCAGCCACCGCCTGGGAACTTTCTCCCTCCTACAACACAGGAACCTGGCACATAGTAGGCACACAGTAAATATCTGTGAATGAATGAGTCATCCAGCATTGACTCTTCTGTCCCCTGAGGTCTCTTGGATCCTCCTCACCTATTTCATCTTGTCCACATCACACCTTCCTCCAGAACAACTGTGAGAGCTTCTTAGCAGTTCCTGGTCTGAACCCTCTCCCAGTCCTCATCTTCCACCCTAAAACCAGGGTGTTCTTCCTAAAATTTAACTTAACCTGTCAGGACTATGGAGAGGCTTCCAGGAGTTTCCATGGAAAAACAATTCAAGCGCCTCACCTTAGCATTTAAGGCCTGTCTAGTCTGCTCAAAATCACTTAATCCTCACCTAGCTCCTACCGCTCTTCTTAGAGGCTCTCCAGTCAGAAATGTGTCACATAGCTCCACCTGCACACCTCTCTACTGCCAGCACATTCATGCAGGAAAAGTCTTCACTTGTCTCAGTCTTCCCCAGGCTCATCTGTGCCAGGAAGTCTCCCCAAACCACAAGAATCTCACTACCAGAGCCACCTGGTACCTATCTTTCCAACTAGATTGGAAGCTTTGGAAGGTTAGCTTTGTCCTATACTCTCCACCCTGAAAAGTTCAGAAGGCCTCCTTCCCTCCCAGGCAGTGAATTAATAACCAGCAGGTGCCTATCACTGAGTCGCAGAACAGCTGAGCTGGGAGGGCCTCACAGGCCACCCAGTCAGTTCTCATTGTGGATTTGGGGAGTCTGAGGTCCTGAAAGAAAGCAGAGCTGCTTAAAGTTACCCGTCGTGCTGTAGTGGGGCCAGGCCTGTGCGCCATCCACCCACCCCCAGGCAAGCATCTGACCTGTCCCCTGGCCCAGCCCTTAGGCCCAGCTTTCAACCTGGGAGATTTTACTGCTTGTTTCTCAGGAGATGCTGGAAAGGAATCAGCAGGTGACCGCTGCTAAGCAACCAAAGGGGGTAGTGTTTCCCAGTTGTCTTGGGACAGAAAGGGGAAGAGCGCCCTTAGATCCAGATGTTGCCAAGGAAACCCAGAGTGCCCAGCTGTCTGGAATGAAGTGACAGAAATAGAGAACAGTAGGCCCTCACACAGAGGCCTGCTCCTCTAGCAGGGAGGGGGCGGCCTCTTCCCAGGGCCTGTGTCTCCGTTCTGAAGGTTCTGCATCCTGTTTTGTCAATTCCCTAGATGGTTTTGAAGTTAACATTCTGTTAAAGCATCTTCGTAGGTACTTGGTGGGAAGGCAAAGCCAAATCCTTGTGGTTTAAACAGACTCTCAGTGCATTAATCAGTTTGAACCATATAAAACGGACAATTTTCAATGGTTTTTGAGTTTAAAATGGCACTTTGATATGGGGCAGTGTAGCAGAATACCAGACAAAAACCTCGCAAATGCCTTAATTTCTAACCAAAGACTTTAAAACTCTGGTTGGACAGTCTTAAAGCACTATGCTGCAGGAATCATAAGAAAAGGGGAAATTAATCCTACTAGGAATGGCCCAAACTGAACTGTGACAGGCAGAGGACATTCCTGACAGAGGGAAGATGAATACACTTGACCCCTACATCTCTGTCCATCCCTAATGACCAAGACCTCATCCCAGACCCACAGCTGCAGGGGCCAAGCAATAGGGCCAATAACAGCTCTTACTAGTTTGTAAGGCACTGTTCTAATGCTTTACAACAAAACTCATCTGATCCTTTCATTATCCCTAGGGAGTAGAAAGTTATCCCAATTATACACATGGCAAAATGGAGACCCAGAGTCACTTGCCCAAGGGTCACACAGCTAGTGGTGGAGCTGGGGTCTGGGTCCAGGCTTGTGCTCATGGCCACCACAAGGCCGTACTGCTCAGGGTGAATGCAGCTGGTCTCTGGCCAGTGCCTGGTGCTCTGGCCCTTCTCATGGAGCTACTGCCCATGATGCTTTCCTTTTGCCTGGTTACTCGGCGAGACTTGAGTCTATCTTTGGACTGCCTTCCTTAGAGTCTGAGATGAGGCCTTATGCCCAGAGGGGAACTTAAGTTTGGGATTCATGTAGCACAGACACAGCTGGGCTATAAAGGTTACAAACTGGCTAGATCAAGGCCTGTGTTAGCCAGAAAGCTGCAGTTTTAGTCCCTAATCAACTGTGTGACCAGAACTAGTCACGTTTTACTTCGCTGTGCCATCTATAAAATCGGGATAATGGCACTGACTACCAGTGTTGAGGCCCAGATGAGCCAAAGATTATTAGCTTGCCTTAAAAACTATAGTGCTGTATCATTTTTATCAGTATTCCGAAGGGAGCTCACACTGTACTGACAGAGTGCCGAGACTGCTGGTATTCCCAGCTGCTACTAGAATATTTTCAGCACAGAAATGAGGCTTCCTTGGTTTCCATGTCTATCAGAGTACTAATCACTTAACCTTATTCTCTTTGAGACTTGAATTTGTAGACATTTCTTTATTGATATGTCAAATTGCTTGCAGCTATCTTTAAATGACAGCAATTCTCTAATACTTGGTTTAATAAAATGTCAATAATGTCCCTTTTAACTATGGTCTTTATTAGGAGGAGTTCATGTTGCTTCAAGTCCCTGGCACTCAGACCTGGACAGGCCCTCACTCATATCCTATTCCTTCCACAGCCTCCTGGTGATAGTCAGCTGCTCCTTGATTAACTATCTCTAGGGATGGGGCATTCACTGCTTCTGAAGATAACTCACTAAAGTTCTCACTAATGTGTAAACAAACCCTGACTCCCACCTGTTCCCATCCAAGACAGTATTATAGCTCACTGCAACCTTGAACTCCTGGTCTCAAGCAATCCTCCTGCCCCAGCCTCCTAAGTAGTCGGGACTACAGGCCCATACCAGCATGCCTGGCTCACATATCACCTTCTAACATATTGTGTGACTGACTCACTATACTGTGGATTTTTGTGCATCTGCCCCCATCTCAATGGAGGTTCCCTGAGGAAGGAATTGGGGCTGTTAGTGGCCATATTCTCTGTGCCTAAAGCAATGCCTGGCACACAGAAGGCCCTCAATGTTTGTTCAGGGAAGGAACACATGCCATTTCCCTCTGCTCGGAGAGGAGTGCCTTCAGCATTTTTCTGCCTACAAGATCCTGTGACCAACCCTTTCTCTGATGAGGAGTGACTGTTATATGATGCTAACTAAACACAGAGGCCAAGGGTGCGAAAGGGACAAAGGCAATGGAGAGTAAAGGGCTGTAAGCAATCAGAATGAAGGCTTTTACAGTAGGGGACCTGTGCAGCCAGTCTCGCCCCTGTCTGCAGCCACCCAGCAACTGTAGGATATAGACTGCTTTGGAGCCACCTCCCTCTCTGGGCTGGCCAACTTGAAGCAGAGACTGCTTCACTGGATCTTTTTCTCTCTCCAGTGGGCTGACACAGAGCCTAGCCCAGAAATGTCTGCTGTCTAAGGAGCGGGTGGAGGTGGATGATGGCCAGGGCCCTGGAGACCACCGTTTCTGCCCACACCTCACTCAGACACACCCGAAAGCACCAGCAAGGGAACAGAGAATGAAGAGAATGGCACTTTATTTTAAGACTTGATTTTTTTGCCATGATTATCTACCAATTCTTCCATGATGGTGTCATCTTCTTCAATAGTGACCAGGACCTTCTTGCCCACTAGATTAAAGATGTCTTCAGGAGGATAGCCTTTGGGCTCACCTACTTTCACGGTGAGCATGTCCATTGTTAGAATGGTGCCTTCCGGAATTTTGACTTTGGCCACCACAGACTTGCCCAGCTGTGGACAAAATGAACATTCAGTGCCAGCTTCACAGAAGTAACTAGTGTACACTATGTACACGCTAGGTCCCTGATCAGTACCAAGGTAGTACCTTGGGAGCAGGGACTCTGTCGACCCCTACACTGCTCAGAATACCTCTTACATTCAGAGACTCAGAGGAGGGGCCTTTACAATAAAGTGCAAAGGAGAGGGCTCAGGCTATGTAGGCGGAGCCAGATTCAAATCCCAGTCGGCAGGGTATAGGCCATGTTTTAGTTTCTGTCAAACTATCCTGTCAGATGGCTGTAAGGATTGGTGATATTACAGAATGTACCTGGAACACAGAATGCTCTCACTACATGCAAACTCTGATTCCTTTGGTCAATATCTCATGGCAAGAAAAGGAGCCCCTGAGGAAGGGGCAGATAGGAAGGGGCCCCCAAGAAAGAAGCAGATTGGACAGGCAGGTGAGGGAATGAAGGGTTCCTGAAGCTCACGACCAATGTTTGTCTTCTCCATAAATGCCTTCAAATAAATTATCTGTTCTATTACTCTACATCCTCCATATAAGAGTGGAAGGAATCAATTCTGCTTGGAATGTAGTGCCAGGAAAAAATGTCTGTCAAGTGATAATCTTGGATCCTGTTATGTTTTACTATGTGCTCAGGGAGCCAAATTAAGTGCTTAGCTGTTACAAATCTTACTCGGTTTCTGGCCTAATTCTCTCCTGTTTCCTCTATAAAGAAACTGTTTCTTTTTTTACTATTAATTTCCTAGTATAGATGCATCTTTGATTTGGGGAAGCAGGGAGACCCCACTAGAATAAAAGATGAGCGCAGTCCCAGGCATGCCTGGTGCTGGTCTTTGCCTTGACCCTGACAGCTGCAGAGGTTAGGTGTGTGTGTACATGCCTGGCAGCCCCCAGATGCCTGCCTGGCTCTATTACTCAGAGGCAAGAAGGGCCAGGCGATGGCTTTCAGGAAACCCTGATAGTCAGCATGCCAGGCAGTGCTTCTAGGCCCACCATCCCTCTGTCTGAAAGTCAGTGCTGCACAAGGAATAGCTGCATCATCACCCACCCACCCCTGCAACCACCCGCTGCCCCTCCAACCAGTGCCACCCTGGCTTAGGAAATGCCATAGGCTCTTCTGGTACCTCAGGGGACACCTCGCCTAAATGCTTCTCAGGGCTTACCTGCTTCAAGGGAGCCCAGACTTATTCCAGGGCCTCACCCCCATTACATATTCTGGAGTCTAGAAGTACTGGGCCATGGGTTTCAGAGAATTAGTGGAAGACTCTAATGTGATCCTAGCTGGCGAGAGAAACCGCTAAAGTTCCCTTTAGATAACACATTTCTCCTGCTGCTGCTACCAGCAGGAGGGACATGCATTACTGAAGAGGAGCCTGAAGAAACTGACAGGGGTGGGGGTACATTCCTTCATCATTTCATCAGCCTTGCTCAGGGAGGCCTGGTCCTGACCATCCCTCCCAGGTCAACCTATCCTGTTTCTGCTCACAGCAGCAGAGATGAGTGGAGTCAGGCAGGACGCACCTTCTCATTGCAGGCCATCTCACAGGGCAGCAGCTGCTTGGTTGGGGAGCCTAGGGCACGCTCCACAAGGCGCACTGACTGTACCAGCTCGGCCAGTTCTCCAGGCTCCAGCGAGGCTGAGTGGTCACTCCCCTTCCAGGTCTTGTTCAAAGTTATGTGACGTTCCAGCACCTTGGCCCCCAAAGCCACTGCGGCCACAGATATCGCTATGCCTGTTTCATGCCCAGAATACCCTATGGGAATGTCAGGAAAGAGCTTCTGATATTCCTTTAAAATAGAAAAAGAAAAATAAGGTTAAATATCATGCTGCTTCATGCATATTCTCCAGGGTCAAAAGCACATCTGGTTGAGCCCTGGTTTAACCACTCACTAGCTGTGCAACCAGGGGCAAGATACTGAGGCTCTCTGAGCCTCTCTTTCCTAGAGATGATAATAGTACCTGCTGAGTGCTGCTGTAAATGCATGAAAAGCACTTGGCACACTGTAAATGCTCTAAAACCAATGGTTACTGTTCTTACAAAGAATGCATTTTAAGAATGTTTCACATTGCACAATACACCAAGAATAACAACAGAACTATAAATGAATAACCTCATTCAAAAAGCATCTGTCGCATTTAATTAGCCTGAGCTGCTGAAAGCAAATGTGCTATATGCACAAATATCATCATCAATAATATACACAGCTCAATCTCAAAACAGTCCTTTGGTGGAAATGATAATCTGCTATCTGTAATTCACTGAATGCAACAAAAGACACTCTAAGACAGATGAGTCCTCTTGGTGAGGGTGACCAGAAAGCTGAGTACAGTAGAAAGACTTGGGTGTATTATTATTTTTTGTAATTATTTCTTTTTGAAACAGGGTCTCACTGTGTTGCCAAGGCTGGAGTGCAGTGGCACAATCACGGCTCACTGCAACCTCCATCTCCCAGGTTCAAGTGTTTCTCCTACCTCAGCCTTCCAAGTAGCTAGGACTATGGGTGTGCGCCACCATGCCCAGCTAATTTTTATATTTTTAGTAGAGACGGGGTTTCATCACGTTGGCCAAGCTGGTCTTGAACTCCTGGCCTTAAGCAAAACAGCTGCCTCAGCTTCCCAAAGTGCTGGGACTACAGGCATGAGCCACCGTACCTGGCCTCAGGTGGGGTTCAATAAAAGATTAGGAGGGGTAGGGGACAAAAACCTTGAAAATCAGGCTTAAGGATGTGTGAGGGAGTGTGGATTGCTAAGTTTGGAAATTCAAACCACTGTACTATGCATGGGCTAGGCCCAAGATGGGGTAGGCTGGCAAAATACCGCAATGCGTGGTGTCAAGAGAGAGCACATGACAGCAGCTTGAGTGGGGATGGAAAGGAAAGGGTGGTTATGACATGCTGAAAAGGAAACTATCTGGAGTCACGTGTACTAAACGGTTAATTATCAAAATCTGTGGGATGGGAGTGCAGGGGATGTTTACTTTCGACATTGTGTGTTTCAGGATTAAGAAAAAATGATTTTTAACTTTAAAAAATAACGACTTAGATAAGCTATAAGCGAAGCAAAAACAGGTTTGGGAGGGACAAAGTTTAGGTAAAAAGAGCAATGTCGGTTTTCAAAAAGGCTAACTTTTAAGTTAAAGGCTGTATAGCAACATGTAAGATAGCTTATATTATGGGAAAAAACTGTCAAATACTATACTGAAAGGAAAATATAAAAGGAAAACAGCTGCAATATCAGTAATGCAGCATGTTGGCAGAGAAAAAAAATGCAGTATCAGAATTATAAGTATGTGTGGGTAGATTTCCATTAATGTTACTATAATGACTTTAATGGTAATTACATGTATATTTTTGAATGAAGTTAAATTTCCAGTGCTACAGGAAGAACGGATAGAGATGGTGTGAGATAATAAGAGACAAAGAACTAGGAGGACATGCCCAGGTTCTAGTTCCAGCTTTATCACAAGCTGCTGTGGGATCTCAGGCCTCCCCACCTGGGACTGGACTTCACCATCTGTGAAATGACTCAGTAGGCAAAATCCTAGGAGACAGTAATCTCCCTTAGGGCTGTCAGTGTCTGTAGTTTAAGCCTCAGGGATGCTCAGACTTAGAAAATAAGAGCCAGCAAATAACAAAGCAGAAAAAGCCAGAAGTTTCTAGAAGGCCTCCTATAACTCAATATGAAAAAAGACAGATATTTATCTGTACGCTAGTGTTCATAGCACCATCACTCACAATAGCCAAAAGGTAGAATCATCCCAAATGTCTGTTGACAGATGGATAGTTTTTTTTGTTTTGTTTTTTTTCTGAGATGGAGTCTCACTCTGTCGCCCAGGCTGGAGTGCAGTGGCATGATCTAGGCTCACTGCAACCTCCGACTCTTGAATTCCAGTGATTCTCCTGCCTCAGCCTCCTGAATAGCTGAGACCACAGGTGTGCACCACCATGCCTGGCTAATTTTTCAATTTTTTTAGTAGAGAAGGGGTTTCACCATGTTGGTCTGGCTGGTTTCGAACTCCTGACCTTAGGTGATCCACCCACCTCAACTTCCCAAAGTGCTAGGATTATAGGCGTGAGCCACTGTGCCTGGCCTTGCGTAGAGTTTTTAAATGTGGTATATATGAATGATGGAATACTACTCAGCCTTAAAAAGGAAGAAAATTCTGACACGTTACAACCATGGATGATCCTTGACATCATGCTAAGTGAAAAAAGCTAATCATAGATAAATACTATATGATTTCACTTTGCCTGGAGTAGTCAAATTCATAGAGACAGAAAGTAGAATGGTGGTTGCCAAGAGCCAGGGAGTTAGGGTTTATTGAGTGTGGAGTTTCAGTTTGAGAGGATGAAAAACCTCTGGAGATGGATGGTGGTGATGGTAGCACACAGTGTGAATGTACTCAATGCCACTGACCTGCACATCTGAAAATGTTTCCTTTCTCAGTGTATTGTCTGCTTTTTTTTTCTTTTGTGGTAAACACAAAGCATAAGATTGGCCATCGTAACCATTTCCAGATGTGTATGTATTTAAAGGCAATGATGAGGACTCGACTTTAAATTTTATAATCAGAGTTTATGTGCGGTTTTGGTATATCAATTACACTTTATTGAAGCTGGAAGGAAATGGTAATAGAAAGTTTTTGAGTTTTTTAATTTGACAGCAAACCGAGATTTTATTCTTATAGCTTGTGATCCAGTGATTCCTTCAGCAAGCATTTGCTGACATCTACCAATTTCCTGAGTCTTGTTGATGAATCCTAGAGAAGGATGTTGAAGTGCCCTAAATAGGTAAGCTCAAGCAGTGACCAATTAAGATTGGTTTTAAGAAAATTTCTTTTTTTTTTTTGGAGACAGAGTCTCAGTCTGTTGCTCAGGCTGGAGTGCAGTGGCATAATCTCAGCTCACTGCAACCTCTGCCTTCTGGGTTCAAGCGATTCTCCCGCCTCAGCCTCCCAAGTAGCTGGGACTTCAGGCATGCGGCATCATGCCAGGCTAATATTTGTATTTCTTAGTAGAGACGGGGTTTCACCATATTGGACAGGCTGGTCTCAAACTCCTGACTCTGTGATCCACCTGCCTTGGCCTCCCAAAGTGCTAGCATTACAGGCATGAGCCACTGCACCTGGCCAAGAAAATTTCACTTACAGTCACCCTCTTTAGAATGTATGTGCTTCCGCAACTGCTTAGTTCTAATTTGATTTGATAACAGCAAGACTCAGAGGATATTCAAATTATAAAGTATGCCACAGTTTATTAGAATTTTGTTTATGAAAACGACTATGTCTTCCACATAGTAAACAGCCCAAGAAGGGAACCCCTTCCCTCCTGCTCACCGAGATGACCCGCAGGTTGACATCCTCAGGCCGGAGTGGGTACGCGCTGGTACACTGCAAGAAGCAGAAGTTGGGGTTGAGGGGCTTCACGATCTGATAGACCTGCTTCATGGTGTCCATCGACTGCATCCCGCTGGAGATCACCATTGGGCGACCTGAGTAAGCCAGTACCAACACCATCAGCACTGTCTCTTTAGAGGTTCTGACTCTCCCCAACACATCCTAACTGCTGGCCTCATCATTCAGCTGAACTCCACAAACATCTCTTAAAACACTGTGCCAGCCACTGTAGGGGAACAGAGAGGAGCTTGTTGGGTTCCTGCCCTCGGCCACAGGTAAGGTGCGCTCCCCTCTGCCCCCCAATACTGTTCTAGAGCAAAATGAATTAAAGACGCAGAGGAATTTCACACTGCCAAGAGGAAAATGAACATCTCATCTGATTAGTAGGTTGTACACTGTGGCAGTATAGAATGTGTCCTGATTCAAGAGTGTGAATGTGAGGTGCGGAGCTGCCACTTGTAGCTGTGTCTGGGCAGAGCACTGTACTTCTCTGAGTCTTAGAGGCCTCCCCTATGAAATAAGTATCAAGTATCATGATCATGACCTGGTTCAGTCCTAGCAATCCTCTTACCTCAGCCTCTCGAGTAGCTGGGACCACAGGTATGCACCACCACACCCAACTAGGTTTTATATACACTGTCATAGCCTTAATTTCTTATAAATTTTAATTTAAAATTTTTCTAGGACAGGCACAGTGGCTCACACCTGTAATCCCAACACTTTGTAGGTTGAAGTAGGAGGATTATGTGAATCCAGGAATTCAAGACCAACCTGGGCAACACAGAGAGACCTTGTCGCTATTAAAAAAACTTTTTCGAGGGAGGGATCCAAGATGGCCGATTAGGAGCAGTTCTGGATAGCAGCTCCCAGCAAGAGCACAGAGGGTGAGTGGACGCCACATTCCAGTTGGATTTTTATTGCCCACAGACCAGGAGATTCCCGGGCAGAGGAGCCCCTTGGGTCGCCAGCACAGCTGGCCGTCGTGGCTTGTCTCCGCACAAAATACGTGGGTCCACGCACCATTTTAGCTGGCAACTGGAGCGCCTGGGAGACAGAGTTGCCTGTTCAGCTGATAAAGAGGGGACTGAAACAGGGAGCCAGGCCAGGAGATATCCCCGACGAAAAAGCGCCACAAGTCTCCAGCGGCTGTTTCAGCTGGCGCAGCGGGTCTCTGCACAAGAAATCATACAAATCTGGGCGCCGTTTCAACTGGTGACTGGAATGCCTGGGAGACAGGGTCGCCCGTTCAACTGAAAAAAAAGGGATCTGAGGCAGGGAGCTAGGTTATCAGGTTCGGCTGGTCGCACCCCCACAAAAACCAGCAATCTGAAATGCTCTAGATTGAGTTTCACAGCAACCACTGCTGAGCCCAAGATGGTCCAGCTCTGTGGGGGAGGGGCGTCCACCACTACTGAGGTAGTCCACCATTGCCAAGGCAGTTCTGACTATACCCCTATAAACAGGACTGCAGGGAAGTTCACACGGCAGCTGGGCAGAGCCCACAGCAGCTCAGTAAAACCTCTGCTGGCAGACTGTGACTAGGCTGCTTCCTTGCTGGGCAGGGCAGCCCTAAAAAAAGGCAGCAGCACGACAGAAACATAAATAAAGCCCTACCTTCCCAGGACAGAGCACGTGGGGGGAAAAAGGTGGTTATGAGTTCCGCTGCAGCAGACTTAAATGTACCCGCCCAGCAGTTCTGAGGAGCTCACAGCTCAGCACCTCCTATAAAGGACAGACTGTCTCCTCAAGCAGCTCCCTGACCCCTGTATATCCAAAGAGTAACCTCATAAAGGAGAGGGCAGACTGACAACTGGCAGGTATCCTTCTGGGACAAAGATAGCAGAAGAAACTGGCAGCAACCCTTACTGTTCTGTAGCCACTGCAGGTGATCTCCAGCAAGCAGGGCCTGGAGTGGACCTCCAGCAGTCCTACAGCAGAGGGGCCTGACTGTCAGAAGGAAAACTAAGAAATAACTTCATCATCAACAAACTGGACGTTCACTCAGAGACCCCATCTGAAAGTCACCAACTACAAAGACCACAGGTAAATAAATCCACAAAGATGGGAAGAAACCAGTTCAAAAAGGATGAAAACACCCAAAACCAGAACGCCTCTCCTCCTACAAGGGATCACAACTCCTCACCAGCAAGGGAACAAGGCTGGATGGAGAATGAGTCTGATGAATTGACAGAAACAGAAGGTGGGTAATAAGAAACTTCTCTGAGCTAAAAGAACATGTTCTAACCCAATGCAAAGAAACTAAGAACCCTGAAAAAAGGTTTGACGAAGCCAGGTGCGGTGGCTCACACCTGTAATCCTAGCACTTTGGGAGGCTGAGGTGGGTGCATCACCTGAGGTCAGGAGTTCAAGACCAGCCTGGCCATCATGGTGAAACCCCATCTTTAAAAAAAAAGAAAAAGAAAAAGGTTTGACGAAATGCTAATGAGAATAAACAGCTTAGAGAGGAATATAAATGAATTGATGGAGCTGAAAAACAACACAAGAACTTCGTGAAGCATACACAAGTTTCAGTAGCCAAACTGACCAAGCAGAAGAAAGGATATCAGAGGTCGAAGATCAACTCAGTGAAATAAAACGAGAAGGCAAGATTAGAGAAAAAAAGGGTAAAAAGAAATGAACAAAGCCTCCAAGAAATATGGGACTATGTGAAAAGACCTAATCTACGTTTGATAGGTGTACCTGAATGTGACGGAGAGAATGAATCCAAGCTGGAAAATACTCTTCAGGATGTTATCCAGGAATACTTCCCCAATCTAGCAAGGCAGGCCAATATTCAAGTCCAGGAAATACAGAGAACACCACAAAGATATTCCTCAAGAAGAGCAACCCCAAGACACATAATCGTCAGATTCACCAAGGTTGAAATGAAGGAGAAATTGCTAAGGGCAGCCAGAGAGAAAGGTCAGGTTACCCAAAAAGAGAAGCCTATCAGACTCACAGCAGATCTCTCAGCACAAACCCCACAAACCAGAAGAGAGTGGGGGCCAATACTCAACATCCTTAAAGAAAAGAACTTTAAACACAGAATTTCATATCCAGCCAAACTAAGCTTCATAAGCGAAGGAGAAATAAAATCCTTTACGAATTAAGCAATTGCTCAGAGATTTATTTCATCACCACCAGGCCTACTTTACAGGAGCTCCTGAAAGAAGCACTAAACATAGAAAGGAACAACCAGTACCAGCCACTCCAAAAACACACCAAATGGTAGCGCATCAACACAATGAAGAAACTGCATCAACTAACAGGCAAAACAGCCAGCTAGCATCAACATGGCAGGATCAAATTCACACATAACAGTATTAACCCTAAATGTAAATGGGCTAAACACCCCAATCAAAAGACAGACGCAAATTGGATAAAAAGCCAAAACTCATCGGTGTGCTGTATCCAGGAAACCCATCTCACATGCAAGGATACACAAACGCTCAAAATAAAGGGATGGAGAAGATTTACCGAGCAAATGGAGAGCAATAAAAAGCAGGAGTTGCAATCCTAGTCTCTGATAAAATAGACTTTAAACCAACAAATATCAAGAGAGACAAAGAAGGACATTACATAATGGTAAAAGGATCAATGCAAAAAGAGCTAATGATCCTAAATATATGCACCCAATACAGGAGCACCCAGATACATAAAGCAAGTTCTTAATGACTTACACCCAGCTACATAAAGCAAGTTCTTTTTTCTGTTTTTAAAAATTAAGATGGGGTTTCACCATGATGGCCAGGCTGGTCTTGAACTCCTGATCTCAAGTGATCCACCCACCTCGGCCTCCCAAAGTGTTAGAATTACAGGCGTGAGCCACCGTGCCGGGCCATAAAGCAAGTTCTTCATGACTTACTTACAAAGAGATTTAGACTCCCACACAATAATAATGGGAGACTTTAACACTCCACTGTCAATATTAGGTCAACGAGACAGAAAATTAACAAGGATATCCAGGACTTGAACTCAGATCTGGACCAAGCAAACCTAATAGACATTTACAGAACTCTCCACCCCAAATCCACAGAATATACATTTTTCTCAGCACCACATCACACCTACTCTAAAACTGACCACATAATTGGAAGTAAATCATGCCTCAGCAAACACAAAAGAACAGAAATCTAACAAATGGTCTCTCAGATCACAGTGCAATCAAGTTAGAACTCAGAATTCAGAAACTAACACAGAACCACACAGCTTCATGGAAACTGAACAACTAACTAGCTCTTGAATGTTGACTGGATAAACAATGAAATGAAGGCAAAAATAAAGATCTTCAAAACCAGCAAGAACGAAGACACAACATATCAGAATTTCTGGGATACATTTAAAGCAGTGTCTAGAGGAAAATATATAGCAATAAATGCCCACATGAGAAGCAAGGAAAGATCTAAAATTGACACCCTGTCATCAAAATTGAAAGAGCTAGAGGAGCAAGATAAAAAAGACTCAAAACCTAGCAGAAGACAAGAAATAACTAAGATCAGAGCAGAACTGAAGGAGATAGAGACACAACCCTTCAAAAAAATCAAATCCAGGTGCTGGTTTTTCGAAAAGATCAACAAAATAGATGGACCACTAGCCAGATTATTCTGTAAATCAAAGAGATGCAATAAAAAACAATAAAGGGGATATCACCACTGATTCTACAGAAATACAAACCATGATGAAAGATTATTACAAACAACTCTGTGTACATCAACTAGTAAACCTGGAAGAAATGGATAAATTCCTGGACACTTGCCTCCTCCCAAGCCTAAACCAGGAAGAAGTTGAAACTCTGAATAGACCAATAACAAGGGCTGAAGTTGAGGCAGCAATTAATAGCCTACCAACCAAAAAAAGCACAGGTCCAGATGAGTTCACAGCTGAATTCTACCAGACATACAAAGAGGAGCTGGTACCATTCCTTCTGAAACTATTTCAAACAATCCAAAAAGAGGGACTCCTTCCCAAATCATTTTATGAGACCAACATCATCCTGATACCAAAACCCAGCAGAGACTCAACAAGAAAAGAAAACTTCAGGCCAATATCCATGATGAACATAAATGCAAAAATCTTCAATAAAATACTGGCAAACCGATTACAACAGCACATCAAAAAGCTTATCCACTATGATCAAGTATGCTTCATCCCGGGGATGCAAGGCTGGTTCAACATACGCAAGTCTATAAAAGTAATCCACCACATAAACAGAACCAAAGACAAAAACCACATGATTATCTCAATTGATGCAGAGAAGGCCTTTGACAAAATTCAACAGCCTTTTATGCTAAAAACTCTCAATAAACTAGGTATTGATGGAACGTATCTCAAAATAATAAAAGCTATTTATGACAAACCCACAGCCAGTATCATATTGAGTGGGCAAAAACTGGAAGCATTCCCTTTGAAATCTGGCACTAGACAAGGATGCCCTCTCTCGCCACTCCTATTCAATATAGTATTGGAAGTTCTAGCCAGAGGAATCAGGCAAGAAAAAGAAATAAAGGGTATTCAGTTAGGAAAGGAGGAAGTCAAATTGTCTCTATTTGCAGATGACATGATTGTATATTTAGAAGACCCCATTGTCTCAGCCTAAAATCTCCTGAAACTGATAAGCAGCTTCAGCAGTCTCAGGATACAAAATCAATGTGCAGAAATCACAAGCATTCCTATACACAAATAACAGACTTAAAGAGAGCCAAATCAAGAACAAACTGCCATTCACAATTGCTACAAAGAGAATAAAATACCTAGGAATACAACTAACAAAGAATGTAAAGGACCTCTTTCAGGAGAACTACAAACCACTGCTCAACGAAATAAATAAGAGAGGACACAAACAGATGGAGAAACATTCCATGCTCATGGTTAGGAAGAATTAACATCATGAAAATGGCCATACTGCCCAAAGTAATTTACAGATTCAACGCTATCCCCGCCAAGCTACCAATAACCTTCATAGAACTGGAAAAAACCACCTTAAACTTCATATGGAACCAAAAGAGAACCCGCATAGCCAAGTCAATTCTAAGCAAAAAGAACAAAGCTGGAGGCATCACACTACCTGACTTCAAACTATACTACAAGGCTACAGTAATCAAAACAGCATGGTACTGGTACCAAAACAGATGTAGACCAATGGAACAGAACAGAGGCCTCGGAGGCAACACCACACATCTATAACCATCTGATCTTTGACAAACCTGACAAAAACAAGCAATGGGGAAAGGATTCCCTGTTTAATCAATGGTGTTGGGAAAACCAGCTAGCAATGTGCAGAAAGCAGAAACTGGACCCCTTCCTGACACCTTACACTAAAATTAACTCCAGATGGATTAAAGACTTAAACATAAGATCTAACACCATAAAAACCCTAGAAGAAAATCTAGGCAAAACCATTCAGGACATAGGCATAGGCAAGTATTTGGTGTTATAGTTCATGACTAAAACACCAAAAGCACTGGCAACAAAAGCCAAAATAGACAAACTGGACCTAATCAAACTCTACAGCTTTTGCATACCAAAAAAAACAGTGATTAGAGTGAATCAGCAACCAACAGAATGGGAAAAATTTTTTTGCAATCTACCCATCTGACAAAGGGCTAATATCCAGAATCTACAAAAAACTAAAACAGATTTACAACAAAAAAGCCCATTCAAAAGTGGGTGGAGGATATAAACAGACACTTTACAAAAGAAGACATATATGAGGCCAGCAAACATGAAAAAATGCTCATCATTACTGGTCATTAAAGAAATGCAAATCAAAACTACATTGAGATACCATCTCACGACAGTTAGAATGGTCATCATTAAAAAATCTGGAGACAACAGATGCTGGAGAGGATGTGGAGAAATAGGAACACTTTTACACTGTTGGTGGGAGTGTAAACTAGTTCAACCTTTGTGGAAGACAGTGTGGCAGTTCCTCAAGGACCTAGAAATAGAAATTCCATTTGATCCAGCAATCCCATTACTGGGTATATATCCAAAGGATTATAAATCGTTCTATTATAAGGACACATGCACACGAATGTTCACTGCAGCACTGTTTACAATAGCAAACACTTGGAACCAACCCAAATGCCCATGGATAATAGACTGGACAGGGAAAATGTGGCACTTAAATACCATGGAATACTATGCAGCCATAAAAAATGATGAGTTCGTGTCCTTTGTAGGGACATGGACGAATCTGGAAACCACAATTCTCAGCAAACTGACACAAGAACAGAAAATAAAACACCGCATGTTCTCACTCATAGGTGGGTGTTGAACAATGAGAACACATGGACACAGGGAGGGGAACATCACATGCTGGGGTCTGTTGGGGGTAATAAGGGAGGGACAGTGGGCAGTGGGGAGTTGGGGAGGGATAACATGGGGAGAAATGCCAGATATAGGTGATGGAAAGGCAGCAAACCACACTGCCATGTGTGTACCTATGCAACAATCTTACTTGTTCTTCACATGTACCCCAAAACCTAAAATGCAATAAAATATATTTTTAAAAAAAATTTTTAAATGTCTTATAAAAACTGTCATATCCTTAATTTTCTTTCAACTTTGCACACAAAAAGTGGAAGCACAGGCTGATTGAAAAGAGGTTTCTGCAGCCAGGCGTGGTGGCTCATGCCTGTAATCCCAGCACTTTGGGACACCAAGGTGGGCGGATCATGAGGTCAAGAGAGCAAGACCATCCTGGCCAAGAATGTGAAACCCCATCTCTACTAAAAATATACAAATTAGCTGGGCATGGTGGCGCACACCTGTAGTCCCAGTTACTCAGGAGGCTGAGGCAGAAGAATCGCTTGAACCTGGGAGGCAGACGTTGCAGTGAGCAGAGATCGCAGCATCGCACTTCAGCCTAGTGACAAAGTGAGACTCTTATCTCAAAAAAA
>PVKP010016275.1:0-48527 GCA_004027715.1 Plecturocebus donacophilus
AAAAAAAATTAAAAAAAAAAAAGTAAAGGCTAGCAGACTGGGCACCACCCTAATCGCCCTCCTATAGGTCACAGGCATGGTATGGACTAATCTTTCCGGAAGGCATTGTTTACTTACACAGGCTCAAACCCCCATCTAAGTCACTATACCCCAAGCCTACTCCTAAGCCCAACACCCTTTCACATGTAAATTCTAGAGCTGTAAGACCAAGACCCATTCACATGCAATTTCTAAAACTGTAAACCCAAGACCCTTTCACATGTAATATCTAGAGTTATAAGCCTATATAAAGGCAGAGGTTTCCTTTGTTAAATGAGCTTGGCTGTTAGGCAACTATGACACCTTGCTCCCAGCCGAATAAAGCACCCCTTCCTTCCCAGTGAGGTGTTCGAGAGGTCTGTTTCTCGAGGATGCTCCTGCTAAAACTTAATTCTATGAAAAGATAATGTCTAAAAATATCCATCAAAAACACCAGGCGAGTTGGCTCATGCCTGTAATCCCAGCACTTTGGGAGGCTGAAGGGGGTGGATCACTTGAGGCCAGAAGTTCGAGACCAGCCTGGTCAACATGGTAAAATCCCATCTCTACTAAAAATACAAAAAATTAGCCCAGCATGGTGGTGCCTGCCTATAATCCCAGCTGCTCAGGAGGCTGGCGCAGAAGAATCGCTTGAACCAGGAAGACACAGATTGCAGTGAGCAGAGATTGGGCCACTACACTCCAGCCTGGGCGACAGAGCGAGATGCTCAAAAAACAAAACAAAACAAAACAAAAAACTGTTTTACTGTGAATTATAAATGTATAAGAAAATAAAACATAGTAAAACATCTATATTTCGTGTATTATAATTTAAAACTTTAAAAACATGAAGAATTGAAATTGTATTTATCTGTAAAACTTATCTAGAATAGTCCAAACAGTACTTACCTTCTCATCTATCACATAACTCACAATTCAGAGTGAGAATATTTTCTATGCCTTGGAGAATTGTCATATTCCATATTCCCTCCTAAATTTAGATCAGTTTCCAATGTTTTAATGTAACCTTTGCACTTTCAACATTATGAAATGTCTCCAGGAGGAAGTTTCGTGCCAGTGTCACTTCCTCTGGGATATTTTCACTCTTTTTCTCACAACTACTCTCCTCATGTCAAAAAATTCAGCTTCACTAGATTCCTCTGGCTTCATATCTGGAGTCTACTGCACCATGGCAGTATTAGCATTCCTATGATTTGCTGTTTCTTCCACAAATCCATTTACATTTGACTTCAATTTCACACTCAGCATTCTTACTTTTTCTTTTCTTTACTACACTTTCATTCTTTATCAGTGCATTCACTTTTTCAGTGATCCACTTTTAGAAAATGTCATGTAAGTTCACCTCTGAGACAAAGCAACAACACAACCACATGCTTTGCTGTCTGTGCATGAACTGACTAAAAGGTACCTAAGGGCTATTCACTGACAGACTTTGAAAGAAATGATGCAACTGGTAACTGACCAAAATTTGCACTTGATATTTGCACAGTGATTTGTGGACTGATGAGCTAGCAGCAAAGTTTGTACTTTACGCAGTTACTCACAGTTAATATACCTTGGTAAATGAAATTTGAACTACATTGTTGGGAACTGGTTTTATTTAGTAAAACTATGGTAACTAAAATTGTACATGTCAGAGAATCATGCAAAGATATTACTGCCTGTACTCTCACAAGGAGGCAAAATAGTTGTCCAAGGGTGTTCATTTCAAAACTGTATTCATACAACAAACAAACCAACCAACCTAGAAATGACCTAAGCTCATTTTAAGGAAACTGGTTGAACAAGTCATGTTTTACCTATACAATAAAATACTCTCAGGGGGTTAGCCTCAGAGATAGGCATGTCAGAAGGCTGAGAGGAAGATACACACACACACACACACACACACACACACACACAAAACCACATACACACACAAAACAAACTAAGGTATAAGAATAGGAAGCTAGAAACAACTGATGATGAACCTCTTCGATCATCTTGGCCAAGTAAGAAACATCTGGATGGAAGTGTGGAAGGAACAGAGAGGGCTTAGGGCATCCCATGTGAAAGATGGCGATAAACCAGTGGGGACAATGAAGACTAAGTCAACGAGGGAAGAATAAAAAAACTCTCAAGCTCTGGAAACCCATCTTAATCTGAAATAATGGAATATAACAAACCTGAATGGCCTGAAATTCTAGGAGTGGAAATGGGAAAATGGGGGAAAAAAAGATGACATGCCCTGGGAAAGGAAAAGATGGGGAAAACAGAAAACAAAAGGGGATAAGAGATTTAAGCCATGAGTGGAATGGCCGAAAGGAGCAGGACCAATTGAATATGGGTATTTGAAGAGGAGAACTAGACGTACAGGAAAACTACTATGGAAAAACTAGGTGGTAAGTAAGCATTTAAATGGTAACCATTGGTTTAAAATACACATGGTTTATGTACAGCTCTTTATCTTCTTGTTAAGTAGCTGAAGACACATGCTATTAAAATTCACCTCTTTATTGTTAAAAAGAAGTTCTTAGATTTACCTTTTATAAGATGAGGCATAGCAGAGAACTGAAATAAAAGTATGACAATAGAAACGATCATTTCTCATTTATAGTCACATCCATAAAAGAAAAAATTTAGAATGTCTACTACTGTTACAAAACACCTAATCAGAATGATTTTTAGTAGGAAATTTCCCTTCAACAATTTTCAGAGTTGTGAAATCTAATTCAGTTTGAATTTTCTTCTCAAAGCAGTTTAATTCATCAATGTCATAATCTACCATCCATTTTAATCTCCATAACAATCTAGGTATTTTTCAAACTTTCATATCTTCCAAGCAACCATAGAAAACATCTTATCTTAGAAGACAAGAAACTGGGGGACAGAAAATAAGAGAAAGGTTTTTGAAATATTTGGAGTTTCCTGCTTGTTTAATTAAATAAATCATTAGTTCTTAGACATTTAGTGAGTCAAAAGAAATAGTCAAAAAAAATTTTTTTTCCTCACCAATTCCCTCAAATACAATGGCATTAGTATCATGTGTATTATTCTTTCTGTAGTAGGCACTCATTGAAATATGAGCGTCTACTGTGTGCAGTCCCTCTGCTAAAGACCAGAGATACAAAGAAAACAACTCCTACCCTTACAGGGGAACAAAGGAAGTTGGGTAGTGGGAACATTAAAATGAACGATTGCAATGGACGTTGGTAGAAACATGTAAAAAATGTTAACATACTAACAACACAGTGGAGAGCAGAAAAGAAGAGAAGGGTTTCAATCAGCTTTACAAAGACAGATTTGGAAAAAAAGGGACCTCCCCTCTAACAATAAACAAAGGTTTGAGTATCTGCAAGATGCAATGTATTTAGATTCTGTGGGGAAATACAAAAGCAAAACAAAATTAATTTGTGCTGAAATCCTAACATCAGAGTTTATAAATCTATTAAAGTCAACAACTCTGAAATGATGCCATAGGTTGAAGATAAAGATATGACATAGTTAGAAGCAACCTAAGAAAGACACAGTGGTGAGCATATACGCCATGGTGCTTCATGCAAAGCCATGGAGGTAGGGAAGACAACGCCAGCCTGGGAAAAAGAAAATAACAACAATCATGGCTGTCACTTCTCTAGTAATTCCTATGTGCCTGGTACTTTTCTAAGAGTTTTATATTAAATCATTTAATCCACATTATAACATCACAAGATAGATTATGATTAACGCAGTTTAAGGAAGCTGAGCTAGAGGTTAGTAACTTGCCAAGGACTAGGGGCTTGATAAGCATCTGCGGCAATATTTGGACACAGGCAGGCAGAGTGTAAAGGAGGCATGTAGGAGGGGGAAGGGAGGAGGCTGAAGGGAAAGGGGAGGGAATAAAAGAGTCCCGAGGTAGCCTGGGGGTAGTAGGTGGAGTGTGTTCAGGCACTGAAACATGAAAGTGACAGGACTGGATTTACAAATCCCAGAAGGACCCCTTGGGATCATTGTGGAAGGCTATGTTATGAGTCCAATGGGAAATGAGGCCTTGGACTTGCGAGCCCCTCTTCACTCAGGAGATGCCACCACCATATTTCTCCAGGTCTTTCCTCACCCCTAGTTATTGCAGCTCTTACCATGCCCTGTAAGATCTGTCTGTCTCTGACTAGACTGTGAGTTCCCGAGAGGCATGGATTTATTTACTCATCGCTGCATTTTCCATGTCTAGTATGGTGCCTTGCACAAAGTAAACGTTACCAAATAATCATTAAGCTGAACATCAGCAAGCTGTGATTTATTAAACATAATTGGGGAGAAATCATAAATCCCCTAATTTGTCTCATCTGAGCTGACAGTCAGTTTAAGTGTCATTGTGTCTGTTTTATATAAAGGATATCTACAATAAACATGCATACAAAAAACTTTTTAGGAAATGGTACATTGCTGGATGTCCAATGTGACAATGGAACAAAAATGCCAACTGAAATGAATTAGCTGACTACATTGCCTATCAGTCCTCTGACCTTTGACCAAAGTGTGCTTTCTGAAAAAGAACTGTGAGAATTCAGACCAGTGTGATGCTCGGAGTTCACGGGATTACATTTGCTGGCGGATGGGAATTTGATCCTATTGAGTAAATCCAGGGCCAAGAAACTTCCACAAGAGATTCAAAGGGAGACTCAAAGACAACACATTCCTGAAGAACTTTCAAGCATTACAAAAGCTTAAAGCAGAAGTTAGAATCTCTTCTATAAAAAAAGTTTCTAAGTTCATTCAAGCAGTTGTTCATGCATGCTTGCTCTCATGCACTCAGTATCATTTTAGTTATGCTAGATCTATCTGAAGAAGATCCTCCAAAACTGCAGTGAAATTTGATGTGAAGCCATTGATATAACTAGTCACATGAAAATCAGGAAAAGAGACATCTAGCACTGAACAAGCATGTCATGTAGAAACAAATCTCACAATCTCTCAGTGAAACACTAAAACTGAAGGAATTGACATCTGCCTGGTAGAAAGAGCTTCAGGTTCAAAATGACGGGTTCAAATACCACCTATCAACTCATTTATTCAGCATTAAACAAATATTTCTTGAGATCCTACTACATCTCAAGCACCGACCCAGTGCTGGAGGTACGCCTGTGCACAAAAATAACCGCAGTGTTCTCAAGGAGGCTTGCATTCTTCTGACTTCTAGACAACCAGCAGCTGTGAAAGTAGGGCATGTTTCAAATCCTCACTAAGCCTCATTTTTAAATCTATGAAGTGGTGATAATACGCACCTCAGAAAGTTGGCAGGAGCCCTGGGCGGAATGTAAAAAACACACCTAGATTGGCGACGGGGGCACAGGGTTACTGAATAAATCACAGTTCCTACTAGAAATATCCAATCACTGAAAGGACTGAGCCCACCAGAGATTCTTCCAAAGGGACAGTGCAACTTTACCAATATTTGCCAACTGTAGGATAGCCTATTTCCTATTTTTTTAAATGCCATAAACGAGTGCATTAACATTTTTCTCTCATCTTTTTTTGTTTTAGTTCTACAGTGATCTGTTTCAACAGTAGCTGAAGACCATGCAGTGGCAAAGAAATCTGTCCAAAAGACAGAATGCAGTGAGAAGAAATACAGCACATTATTTTGCAGGAAATGATGGTACTAGACATTTTAGTTATATGTATACAGTCGCCTTCCAGACCACGCTACTGAAAAGGGGATCCATGTAAACACGAATTTGTATTAACATACTAGAGATTTCTACTGATACATATCTGTACATTTAATATATTGCAGCCTTAGACTGATCCAAGCATTCTGGGTACAAGTAGCTATAGAAAAATCCTAAAACAAATGCCATAAAACATCTACAGTATTTGGCTCAAAAATTACACTTCTGGGAGTTTATACTAAGGTTAAGAAAGTATGTACAAATATTTAGATGTAAATATATACATCACAGTACTATTTATGAGAAAAATAGACACACACATAATGTCCAAGAGCTGGAAAATATCTAAAGAAAATATAGACCATTTATATAACAGACTGTTATACAGCTATTAAGTGACAATTAAGAAGAATATTTAACGAGATGGGAAAATGACACATTATTGAGTACAAAAAACAGATTATGAAACAGAATAGGGAATATGGTCCCAATTTTTGGTTATACGTGAATCTACAGTTGATGGATTGGCTTACAAGTTATTTTGTCATCTTCTTAGTGTTTATATTTATTTTCCAAAGTTTCTACAGTGGACCCATGTACTTTTGGAATCAGTACACAGGACAACCACAGGGCTAGTGTGGGTATTAGTGACCCAGAGTAAACTCTTCCTCATTCTGGCATTTTAGGGGTTCTTAGCATAACAGTAAGCTCCTTCTCTGCCTATTTACCTTAAGCAAACTCCAATAAACAAATTCTGCCAGAATAGTCAAAGCTCCATGAATTCACCTAATCTCTCATTCTTAAATATAAATGAACCACAATGATTCACCAGTCATTTGAGGTAAGCCTACAACAAAAGTCTAAGATTAACACAGCAAGGGAAGAGGAAAAAAGCATTAGAAATAAAAAGATATCTTATTAAGTATAGTCAATGGGATTCAAAAAGACACATGTAAGACTTCACATCAAAAAGTCCTAATATGAAGGATCCAAAATAATAAATCATAGAAGGCTCACACCAATTCATATCATTGCAAAATTCCAGGACATCAACAGTAAAAAGACTGTCAAGTGAAACGCTATGCTAACTTCATAAACTAGGCTGTGAAGATGGTAAGATTTGAGTTCGTTTCTCCTTAGAGCTTTAGAAGAAGTCAGTGGTGAAGCTATCTGGGCCTAGAAAAATCTGTGTAAAAAGTTTATTGATTTTTGGTTCAATCTCTTCATGGGTTACAGAATTACTTAGATTTTCTAATTGTTCCAGAGTCATTATGGTAAGTTGTATTTTTTCTTGTAATTTTTCATTTCACCTACATTTTCAAACATATTGTTATAAAGTTGTTTATAATAGCCCCCTGGTACATTTTCAATGTCTGTTGCTTCTCTATTTGTGTTCTTTTTCATTCCTGTTATTATTCATACTAGTGCCCTTTTCTGTCTGTCTTTTGCTTAGGCTAAACAGGAGTAATCTTACCTTCTCTTTTGTATGCTTGTTGCTATTTTATTAATTTCTGATCTTACTCTTATTTTTCTCTCTTTTCATATCTAGGTTTAATGTTCTGAGTTTGGGGTTTTTTTTTTTCTTACTGTTAGTATGGATGCTTCAATTACAGCTTTTCAGACTTTTCTTTTAATATTATTATTATTGTAACTTTTAAACCCCTTAAGACATCATTGTTTTATAAGTTCATTTAGACGTATCAAATATTTACTACTTTCTTTACGCATTTTTTTCTTCTCAGGTTTCATCTGGAATCATCAGCCTAAAGTACATCTTTTAGATTTTTCCTGATGGCAGACTCTCTCAGTATTTGTTAGTCTGTACATGTCTTTGGTTTGTTCTCATACTTGAAAGATATTTCTACTGGATATACAAATTCCAGTTTGACAATTATTTTCTTTTGGCACAGTGATGATATCATTACACTATCATGCTTTAATCACTGCCACTGACAATCTAGCCATCAGACTATCACACTTTTGAAGTGAATCTGTCTTATTTTCTCTAACATCTTTAAACTTCTTTTTCAACTTTGTGTTCTACAAAGTTATTCTGTTGTCAACATATATTTATTTTATCTATTCTGCTTAACATTCAATAAGCTACATGAATCTAGAGATTGGTGTCTTTCACGAGTTCTTGAATTGTCACCTTTTCAACTAGTGTTCAAAATAATAAGGAAAGATAATAGTAACAAAACAGTATATTATTTTTAAAAAGATCTAGACAGCTAAAAAATATAAAATTTCTAGAAATACAAAATAAAATGAGTACAATTAACTCAATGATTTAAGAGTGAAAGAGACATGGTAGAAGACACTAAAGATTAAATATTAAGGCCTGCCTATGTAATGCCTGGCAACATCTAATATGATAATTGCCTTAGAGCAGAATGCCCTATATCCTCATAATTATGTTCGTCTTGGAAATTATGAGAATAATAATAATTATTATCTCATTAACAGGTCTCAAATAAGATTCATAGAAATCAATATAGGAATCATTATAGAATATCAACTTACAGTTGGCATAAGCTGAAAATGATAATGATAGAAGGAAGTGGAAGTAGTAAAGAAGTAATGAAGAGTTATTTATAAACTTTTATTTGTTTGTTTGTTTGTGTTTTTTTATTGATATGGAGTCTCGCCCCGTCGCCCAGGCTAGAGTACAGTGGCGCAATCTCAGGTCACGGCAACCTCCACCTACTGGGTTCAGACGATTCTCCTGCCTTAGCCTCCTGAGTAGCTGGGACTACAGGCATGTGCCACCATGCCCGGCTAGTTTTTGTATTTTTAGTAGAGATGGGGTTCCACCATGTTGGCCAATCTGGTTTCAAACTCCTGACCTCAGGCAATCCGCCTGCCTCAGCCTCCCAAAGTGTTGGGATTACAGGCATGAACCACCGTGTCCGGCCTTTATAAACATTTAAACAATTTATTAAAGTACATACACACATAACGGCAACAGAAACCCCAAATAAGCTAGAAAACTCACTCTTGTTCTTGGTGGACAAGGCCATTTATTACCAAACCACTGCCTGTAAAGATTGACAAGCAGCAGCAATCGGTAGGCTAATGGCAACTAACAGAGGGGAACACTACTGGTTTCCTTTGGCTCTGCACAGATCCATACATAAGGTCATACTTGTCACTACCTGCTCAAGCCCAGCTGCTAAAGCACTTCTAGGACCTCTCTGTATGAGCTCTAACCAAGCTAAGATCACAAGCACTTTCCCTAAAAGGGACTCCTGCTTCTACAGATAAAAAGAATCTCTGCCCTGTGGATGCCAGTACCACATTTTGCACAGACATAAAAGGAAGAATATTGGCTTTAAAATGAGTGATGTGAAAATGGGAGTCCACAAAAACACGCTTCAAAGACATATTATAGCAAATTTGTTTGACTTTCCAAGAATCCACCATCTACCCATTTTTTTTACAATAACGATTAATGAAATTGCTGGATGTACACCAAATAATGAAATTGCTGGATGTACACCAAATAGTACTTGCTTCTAATTTGTGTCCGAAATAGTGACATGAATCTCGTGCATTAAAAAAAACACAAAGTTCTTCTATTATTTGGTAAGTGGGGAAAATCAGTAGCAGGCTGAGTTTAAGCGATTTTATCTAAGTGGATTCTAATTGTGAATAAAAAGAACAATATTTTCCTTAAAACACACACACACACACACACACACACACACACACACACACATACACTCAGCCAGGCACAGTAGCTCAAGCCTGTAATCCCAGAACTTTGGGAGGCCAAGGTGGGTGGATCACCAGAGGTCAGGAGTTCAAGACCAGCCTGACCAACACAGTGAAACCCCATCTCTACTAAAAATACAAAAAATTAGCCAGGCATGGTGGCAGGCACCTGTAATCTCAGTTACTTGGGAGGCTGAGGCAGGAGAATCACTTGAACCCAAGAGGGGGAGGTTGCATTGAGCAGAGATCGCACCATTGCACTCCTGCCTGGGCAACAAGAGCAAAACTCTGTCTCAAAAACAGAACAAAAAAAAATATGCTCTTTTTGGGGATCTTTTTTTGCTTTTTTGTCACATCTTTCTTTTAAAAGAACAGAAAACAAGAGAAATAAAGTCAGAGAAGGTAGAGAAGTTTTACAATTATGGCACAAAATAGAACTCCTTAAGTGGTCCCTATATGTCACTTAGGGGCTCTGGGCGTTTAATCTTTCTTCTTTCTTTTTTTTTAATGGAGTCTCGCTCCGTCACCAGGCTGGAGTGCAGAGGCGTGATCTTGGCTCACTACAACCTCCACCTCTTGGGTTCAGGCGATTCTCCCACCTCAGCCTCCTGAGTAGCTGGGATTACAGTTGCCCACCTCCACAACCGGCTAATTTTTTGTATTTTTAGTAGAGATGGGTTTCACCATGTTAGCCAGGATGGTCTCAAACTCCTGACCTTGTGATCTGCCCACCTCAGCCTCCCAAAGTGCTGTGATTACAGGTGTGAGCCACCGTGCCCGGCCTAACCTTTCTTTAAGTGAAAAAGAAAGAAAGATAATCACAAGTATATCTTTTTTAACTTTCTTATATGACATGATATACAAGAAAGAGAACACAATCCCCTAAATCTAATAAATATTAGGAGTGACTGGTAATAGCAAATGCAGTTCAAAGCAATTATTTTAAATGATGAGTATACACAGACACATGGCGGGGAATAACACACACTGGGCCTTTCGGGGGCTGGGGGAGGGACAGCATCAGGAAGAATAGCTAAGGGATGCTGCATTTATACCTGGGTGATGGGACGATCTATATGGCAAATCACCACGGCACATGTTTACCTATGAAATAAACCTGCACATTCTGCACATATACCCCTGAATTTAAAATAGAAGTTGAAGAAAAAAATATTAAAAATAAACAATTATTTTAGATAAACACAGTACAGATTTGGTTGAATAAATAAAACTATTAGAGTCTTCTCTGAAGTAAAATTAGCAATCCAGAAAAAGGTATTTTAGTATTTTAGTACCTCTGATATTTAAGCAAATAATGATTATATCATTTATCTTTTTAATTAATTATCCTGATAAATAAGCTTTTGAAGAACAGACTCAAAGAAAACTCCTATCTGTAACTCACAGGAGCTGGTAATGACAATTGACAAAATAATTTTTTTAGAAAGAAAGGTTAAAATCAAGTATCAGATTAAAAGACTGGCTTAAGAAAGCAGGAATGATTCACATTTTACCAGTTAAACTGTAAGTAAATTACATACTAAAATTCCAGCCATTTTCAATTAAAAATATAAGTTTGGCAAAATTGTGACCATAACCACAAAGGGACCAGTAATCTGAATTAAGACATGTATTACTTTTGGAGCTTTGTGATCTTGAGAAAGTTACATTTATGCCCCTTTGCCAATAAAAATAGAGTTGGACTAAATATTTTCTATGGCCCCTAATAAATATAAAATGTTTACAAATTTATTTCTCCCTGGAAATTAATTCTACCTTTACATCCTGTACCCTCTTCTCTTAAAGATTATTAACTCTGGCCAGGAGCACTGGCTCACACTTGTAATCCCAGCACCTGGGAGGCAGAGGCAGGTGAATCATTTGAGGTCAGGGGTTCAGGACAAGCCTGGCCAACATGATGAAACCCCGTCTTTACTAAAAATGTAAAAAAAAAAAAAATTATCCAGGCATGGTGGTGGACGCCTGTAATCCCAGCTACTGGGAGGCTGAGGCAGGAGAACTGCTTGAACCCAGGAGGTGAAGGTTGCAGTGAATCGAGATCACACCATTGCACTCCAGCCTGGGCGACTAGGTGAGATTCCGTCTCAAAAAAAAAAATTATTAACCCAAATACATACATCCATAAGATTCTTGGTTGAACACAGCCCACTGGAATGAGAAGCTTGTCATGAGAAGCTCCTGAAACACCAGCCCTGGAGCCTCACTTCCCCAGGCAAAGCAGAAAAGAGGTCAGAAACTTACCTGCAGCAAGCCCTTTACATTTGAAATATTTCCTGGGTTTCTGCAAGCCCTACAGACAGTTGATATTTCAAGGACAGTGATTCTCCTCTCCTATCATGCTCATTCATTTTTGTTTCAGTATGTACCAAACGTTTTCAAAGAAAAAGGATAAGCGCACCTATAAGCTCTGCCTCAGTGAACAAATCACTTCTTTACGAAGATCTCACCACATGCTTTCACAGATCATTTCTCTCTTAAGCTAAAGGTCAAAGAATAAAACCTCCATCTCATAGAATAAAGCAATGGCTTCGTTAAACTTTAATGTCCACCTTTACTCCAGGATTCATAGACTGTCACTGAATCGAGACACAAGCATTTCATCAATAAGGAGAGCGACAGAAAACACCTCAACTACACGGCGGAATCACTCTTAAAAAGGCTAAAGCATCTCTCCTTGGATACAGTCTCCAGCCACTGGAACTTCTATTTAAATTTGCAAATAGTTAACCCACAGAATTATTAAATATCAACAATTCTGTTCTTGGTCTGATCGTTTCACTGTCTTCTGTGTTCAATAGGACTGTCACTGTAGCAATATGCTTTTTTTGTGGGCTTTCTTTATCTATTCTACTGATTTACTTCGGCATCTTAAGAAAAGTAATCTATTGAGAAAAAAGATCTTGAGGAAAGATCTTAATAAACTACATTTCTATCTCTTGCCTGATAACAAAATGAAATGGCAGATGGAGCAAATGTTTAAAGGTACAAAATAAAATCACCAGAAGAAAAGATGAGCAAATATTTTTATAATGTTGCTTTATAAGTATGAACCAAATCCAAAAATTGTAATGAAAAAGTTGATACATTTGAGTCCATAAAAATTAAAAATTCCTGTAAAGCCAAAAAAAAAAAAAAAATCCACCACATTGGAATAGGGGAACCAAGATAAGACATTTTTGGTATATCACAATAGATAACAGTGTATAAAAATCAAGTAGAAAAAAAAAAAACCCAATTTTTTAAAATACCAAAAGTAATAAACCAACTATTTAAAGAAAATAGATAATAAAAATATAAAACATTCACTTTCATTAAAAAAATCAAAGAACTACAAATCAATGAGTCTCTTTTCTACCCAACAAAATGAACATTTAAAAGACTGATAATCTCAAGTGTTGACAAACACATGAGGAGAAATAGACTCTTTCACACTGTCTTCACAGAAGTGTATGTTCCTTTCTAAAAGGTTATTTCAATGAATCTACCTAAATTCAAAGTGTACATATTACCACTCTTGCAATTCCATTTATATTATCTGCTGGAAATATTCACAAGGATATGCACACAGAGATATTTATTGTAACAGTGTTTGGAACTGCAAAAACTTACAAATAGCCTAAATTTCTGTTTATAAATAATGGAGCAAATACAATAAAATTGGGTAAATTGAAACAACATAAAGTACTATCCAATTATTTTAAAGTTATGTAGATCCATCATGGGAATATTTACTCTTAAAGCCTTCAGCCTCCATGTAAGCAGTTACCCTTACACAGAGGCCACCATGCTATGAGGAATCCCAACTATTCCATGCATAGAGACCACATAGGGAGGCCCTAAGACTTCATGAAGAGAGAGAAGGATGCCTGGCTAGCGCCTAAATGCCCCAACCCTTGCTGTTCCAATTCTAAGTCACCATCTAACTGCAGCTGCATGAGAGACCCTGAATCACACAGGTCCAGTCAAGCCTTTCATGGACTCCTGACACATCAAATACTATATGAGATTTTTGAGCCTACAGAGCTGATGACCAGGTGCTGAACAGAGATGAATTTATCAAGTTGGTCACACAAACCAAGACGGCTCCCTGCCCACATGAAGAAGCATGCTTGCCCTTTGCCTTCTCCCAGATTTTATGCCTACATCATTCCCCAGGTACACTGTGCATCTGGCCAGCTTCGTTCTAAGGTAATAACCTGGTTGTTCATCACTTCACTTGAGAAAGGGAGATGTCTGAAAACTAATCCACACACATAGTGCTATAGAGATATGGGTGATGTGATGCCCATCTCTGGTAAATGCACAGAGTTCAGGCACAAAGGTTTATGTAAGTCCACTCCCAATTTGCAGGGTGGAGAAACTGACTTTCAGTTATACACACTAGTTTTATGGTTATAAAGAATATTAAGAAATCTGTAGGAAAAAAAAAAAAAAAGGTCAAGAGAATCTTTCTGTAGTGCCAGAAAGTAAGGAAGTACTAAACACATACAAACGCAGACATGTCAAAGGGTCACAGGTCAAGAGAATCTTTCTGTAGTGCCAGAAAGTAAGGAAGTACTAAACACATACAAACACAGACATGTCAAAGGGTCACAGAAACTAACTGCCAAGTGGCCATGGCTGGAACAAAATGAGCAAAAACATAAAAAAACTGAGTACTGGGTTATAATTCAAAGTATGAAATACACATTAATGAGTCCATACTGAAAAAGACTAAATAAATAAATATAAGGGGGAGAACAAATTTCCAATTCAGAAGAATTCCAAATAATTTATGCAGATACTCTGCCATCAGGGAGGTGGAATATAACTCTCTACCCTTTAAGGTGACTTCCTTCTAAAAGTACAGTATGGAAAGGGACAAAAAAGAGTTTCTTTACAGCAAAGAAACCTGAAAAAGACTACCTCAGCCAGGTAGTCAAGGTTAACACCATCAATGAGAAGACATATTAACAGCAGATACTCTTGAAATGATGTAAAAATGGCACTTTACTATCTGTCATGTGCCTCCCAAAAATACATCAGTCAAGTATAATCATGAGAAAAACATCAGACAAATCCTAGTTGAAGGACATTCCACAAAATACATGACTCATACTCTTCAAAACTGTCAAGGTCATCAAAAACAAGGAAAGTCTGAGACGCTTCGCCAAGAAAAGCCTAAGGAGACATGACAACTCAGTGTAATGTGGTATTCCTGGATAGGGTACCGGAACAAAAAAACAAAAAAGACATTAGGGAAATAACTAGTAATTCCGAAGAAAGTATGAACTTTAGTTAATCATCATGTATCACTGTTGATTCATGAGTTGTAACAAATGTACCTTACTAATGTAAGATGTTAATGACAGAGGAATTGGATATAGGGTATATGGAACTCTGCATCAGCTTCACAGCTTTTCCATCAATGTAAAACTATTCTCAAACAGTATATTTATTGAAAGAGAAAAGAAAAAAGAGAGAAGAGAAGCAGGCATGAATCCATATTATTCTACCAAAAATTTTCCATTTCATTTTTAAAATGTTGATCTCCTCTCTCTCTCTCTCTCACTCACTTGCCCACAGTGATCCTTCCATCTCAGCCTTTCTAATAGCTGGGACTATCGGCACATGCTGACGTGCCCAGCTAATTTTTGGTATTTTTGGTAGGGACAGGCTTTCTCCATGTTGCCCAGGCTGGTGTTGAACTCCTGAGCTCAGGCAAGGCCACCTCAGCCTTCCAGAATGCTGGGATTATAGATGTGAGCCAACCAGCCTGACTCTATGTTCTTTTAATTATTTTAAATGCATTTACACACTCAAGCCAATATTTGTATATAATTGAGAAATGATTCTATATATAATTTTTGTTTCATCTTTTTGCATGTAATACTAGTTTGTAAACTTTTTTTATCAATAAATCTTTTAGCATATACAGGTCAATCTACAGGCTGTGATATGGAAATATATAAATCATAAACAGAATTAAGTGAAAAAAGCAAAATGAACTCTCACTTTATACATTCTATCAATGTATGATTTTTCAAAATCCACAATGTGCAGACATTGTTTTCACATCATTTCCCTCCCTGTGATGGACACTGTGGTGGGCTGCCTGGACTCCCCTTCAGAGATGAAGGCACTGCTCCTCCAGCTGCTGGGAGTAGTCCCCCATAGGGATTATCTCGGCTAAAGACAGGCATTTAGCCCAAAGACTTCTTCCTGGGGCAGCTTGCTCCCTCCTGAACCACTCTAAAGGGTCTCACACCAGTTTAAGAAGGTCCATAGAGTGGGCGTGGCCTCTAATGAGCGTCACATCCAGTGAAGATTGCAGCTCCCCTTCACCCTCCGCACAGCCCTACTTCCTTGCCTTGCCTTCCACAGCTGCATAGCCGCCAATGAGCATCACACCCAATGAGCATTGAAGCTCACATTCATCCTCTGCACAACCCTAATTCCTTGTCTTGCTTTCCATAGGTGCTGATCTCAAGAGCATACTCTCATGAAATCCCAGGCATGCTCATTTCCATCTGAGTCTGTTTCCCAAGAAACTGAAGTTGTGACACTCCTTTCTTTTGATCTGCCAGCTCAGAGAAATAACTTTGACTACCACATTTCCCAAGTTCCCAGACTCCAAGCATCAGGTCAGAATAAGCCAACAGGAAAGAGAACACTGGAGGGCAGGAGGAAGGGAGAAATCAGAACGTATCCACCTTGTCCTCCCTGCTCCAGGTGGGACCTGTGCATCGGCTGCATTTCCCCAGGGTCCCAGCTGCTACAGCGAAGCCTAAGCTCCAAACTCTGGTTTCACCACCTTTTTATTTTGTACTTCCTGCTCTCCAGGTGGTAGTGGCTTCCTTCCATTACTCTTCTCAGGGTTGTCTTAGGGTCTCACCATTCCCTGTTTGACCATTAGCTCTTCCAACACTTGTGGTATTTGTTTCCTATATTAAATTCTTTTGATTAAGTTACTGAGTATGAGCTTTGTTTTTCTCATTGGACTCTGACTAACAGTAAATAACCAGACCAAGATAGATAAATACATGGTTGGATAGATAGATAGACAGACAGACATCCCAAGGCACAATCTAAACTAAATTTAACATAGACAATGAATTCTCCATTTTGAGGGTTATCCTGTTTTTCAATTCTCAAATCTCTTCGATGCAAAAAAATATTTTAGCTAGATCTTGCTTCAGTTGGATTTCAAAAAAAAGAAAAATTGTCCCCAAATCCTGAAAATAGTTGGTTTCTTTTGCAGCAACTATCAAGATATGTCATTAAATAAAAGTAATAATAAATTACTTTAGAAAAGAATTGTAAAGTTTAGTTCAGCTCATAAGACAGGAAAGGGAGGAAAGCAGCTTATTAATCATGCAGAACAGCTCTTTCTGTCCTCAGGCAGAGGACCCAACAGATGGACTGAAAGGAAAAGCCATATAAATCTTATCCAAAAGACATAGTTTTTCTTGCCTAGGCAAGTATCTTACCTATGCTGATAGTGAGTCAGAGACGAAAAACAAAGGGTGGAAAGAACATAATCTGCAGTTAAGTTTCTGTAGTTTAATTGCTGTTTTATTCTGAAATAATTTTTGGAATATAGTCATTCGAGCACCTTGTATTTATCCTTGAAAGATGGGCTCAGTAGAAACAAACAGACACCTAAACAGAGGATTTCTAGTAATTCTTCCTGCAGACAGGAAATGGGACATATAAACCACCACCTAATTTCTGTAAAGGCCTAGAATTTATTCCACCACAATTACAGTAACAACTTATAGACAGAATTTTAAAATTAGTAAGGAAGGGGAATGCGCAGGTACAGGGCCTGGGGCTGGAGTTGTGCAGGGCTCCAGCTTGTGTTCCAGCTGTCTAGGAGACCTCACTACCTGGATGGCCCACAGGTACTGCAACTCATTAGCCCTGTCCACCACTGACCCTGTGGCCAAAGATAGGGAATTTTTCAAATTAAGACTAATTGCAGGGTTCCAGTTGACCAGCATTCATAGGAATGAAGACAAACACAGAGATGGTGTGTCTAAGAAACTTTGAAACGTGTAGACTATCTGACTGAAGCATTTTTGATTTATTTAATATTTTTTCATTACATATCTGTCCTCCTAAAAGGGAAAGGCATGATTACACTAACCGAGCTAAAATGTTTACTAGCAGATGCCCAGTCATCTTATCACATCTTAAAACCATGGTGGGTCGTCTTCTGGTATTACAACATGTTAATCATATTGCTGCTGGTGGGCGTGCTGCCCGGAGCTCTCCAGTTGACGCAGAGCAGGGTTCTGCGGTGTCTTCATACAAAGTGGAATTTGACAATCACTGCACCATGCCTTGGGACATCCCGAAAGCCAACATAAACACATCCTTTAATCCTGGGACACGACTTTCCGCTCCCACTCTGAATCCAGAATGACCTCCACTGACAGCACTACTCCCACATCGGTGCCATCTGTTAAGAGAAACAGCTCCATTGGTTTGCAAAGTTTTTTCCCTACCTGGTGCTCTTGCACACACTCTTTTTTGCAGCCTGCAGCAACTTTTGGCTTCACTACCGCAGTACTAGTTCCAGGCTTGAGCATTTTGTGGCCATCCTTTACAAGAGCTTCAATTCTCCATGGACCACCTGCACCCTGTCAGAAACAGCAGCTGAGCAGTCAGTGAGGCCTCTGAAACTCTCCGAGTCCAAGATTTTGCTTTCATCCTCAGGATGTTCAGCTGACACAGATTCTAGCAAGCAGTCATTCTCCTACCAGCCACCGGGTTTCGAGTCAGCTGGCATAGAAAGCCCAACTTCCAGTGATCTGGACAAGAAGGAGGGGCAACCGGCCAAAGCCATCTTTGAAAAATGAGAAGATCTGGCATGCAGGTGGAACGGAATGACATCATTTATAGAGTGTATCTGAAGTGCATAATAGCCCAAGTCATTTTGTTTGTGCTCATCATAACTTATGTTCCATATTTTTTTTAACCTACATCACTCTTGAAATTGACTGTTCAGTTAATGTGCAGGCTTTTACAGGATATAAGCACTACCTGTGTGTCCATTCCTTGGAAGAAATCTTTAAGCTTCTGGCTTCATTTTATGTCATTTTGAATATACTCTATGGTCTGACCTCCTCCTACAGGCTGTGGTGGATGCTGAGGAGTTCCTTAAAGCAATATTCCTTTGAGGAGTTAAGAGAAAAAAGCAGGCTGGGCACGGTGGCTCATGCCTGTAATCCCGGCACTTTGGGGAGCTGAGGCGGGTAGATTACAGGGTCAGGAGTTCAAGACCAGCCTGACCAACATGGTCAAACCCTGTCTTCACTAAAAATACAAAAATTAGCCAGGCATGGTGGTGTGTGCCTGTAGTCCCAGCTACTCAGGAGGCTGGGCAGAAGAATCGCTTGAAGCCAGGAGGTGGAGGTTGCAGTGAGCTGAGATCGTGAAACTGTACTCCAGCCTGGGCAACAGAACAAGACTCTATCTTAAAAAAAAAAAAAAAAAAGAGAGATAGAGAAAAAAGCAACTACAGTGACATCCCTGATCTTAAGAATGACTTTTTCCTCATCCTTCATCCGGTTGATCAGTATAATCTTCTTTATGCCAGACACTTCTCCATATTCCTATCAGAGGTTAGTGATCTCAAACTGAAACAGATCAATCTCAATAACAAATAAACAGTTGAGATACTGAAACATAAGCCTGGGAAAAATGCCCAGGACAAGATAGAATGGCATCTTTTTATGCTCAACGGTCTTCTACACTATGTCTTTGAGTTCACTGGAATGGAGCTGCTAAGCCTGGAGCTGATCCCGGAGGTGAAGCTGCCCTCTGCCATCTCACAGCTGGTCAACCTCAAGTAGCATCATGTGGACCATTTGTCTCTGGTAGTAGACCATCCTGCACTGGCTCTTTTGGAGGAAAATTTTTAAATCCTATGCCTGAAGTTTCCTGAAATGGCAAAAATCCCATGCTGGGTATTTCACCTGAAGAGTCTGAAGGACTAGTATGTTTCCCCTGTGTGGGAACCTTTTCTCTGCCACACAGGGAGGCTGTGTTCTCCCTGAACTGTTGAGTACTATGCAGTTGGAGGGCTTTCGAGACTTAAAAAATCTAAGGACCCTCTACTTGAAGAGCAGCCTCTCCCAAATCCCACAAGTCATTCCAGACCTCCTGCCTTCACTGCAGAAATATTGAGGGAAGAAGCAACTGGTTATGCTGAACAACCTGAAAAAGGTGGTCAATGCAAAAAGCCTAGAACTGATCAGCTGTGACCTGGAACACAGGCCATACTCCATTTTCAGCCTGAATAATCTGCATGAGTTAGACCTAAAGGAAAATAATCTTTAAACTGTGGAAGAGATCATTAGTTTCAGCGCCTTCAGAATCTTTCCTGCTTCAAGTTATGGCACAATAACATTGCTTATATTCCTAGATGAATTGAGGCATTATCTAACCTAGAACAGCTATTTTGGGGTCATAATAATATTGAGAATCTGCCCTTGCAGCTTTTCCCATGCAGCAAACTACATTATTTGAATCTAAGCTATAACCACTTGCCCTTCATTCCAGAAGAAATCCAATATCCGAGTAATTTGCAGTACTTTGCTGTGACCAACAATAATATTGAGTTGCTACCAGATGAGCTGTTTCAGTGCAAAAAGCTGCAGTGTTTACCTTTGGGAAAAAATAGCTTGATGGATTTGCCCCCTCACATGGGTGAGCTGTCAAACCATACTCATCTGGAGCTCATTGGTAATGACTGGAAACATTTCCTCTTGAACTGGAAGGATATTATTCCCTAAAACAGAGCTGTCTGATTGTTGAAGAGAATTTGCTCAATACTCTTCCTGTAACAGAATATTTACAGATGTGCTTAGACAGATGTTGACCTAACGAAAAGAGACCCATATTTCAAAATTATCATTTTTTAAAAGTATGCTCCAGGACTTTAAATAAGAAGTAAATTTGTCTAAGTTAATAAAGATGAAAAATGGGTATTATGAAAAAAATTAGTAATTGATACATGAGTTTATAATTAGAAAGGGAACACAATTTTGGAAATGCATCACCTCTTCATGTATATATTAAGGCTTAAGTCAACTTAATTGTATTCAATACTCATTTGGAGAAGGAATCTTGAAATAATATTTATAAGAACACTGATATCTTAACTTTTTTCATTTTTCTTCTAGTAAATGTTTCTTCAACAAGTGCTATGTACATTTTCATCATTGTTAACTGATGAACTATCAAGGTATTTTAAAAACTATAATATCACAATTTTTACACGGTATCCAAGAAAAGTTTTGAAGATGCTTAAAGTGTTGCACACATCTGTATTGTCAATATCAAAGTAACTAGCTATGTGCCACTTCACAGCACTATGGATGTGGCCAATGTGATTGAGGAACTAAACTTTTTGCTTCATTAAACTTTAATTAAATTAAATTTTAACTTAAATAGCCAAATGTAGTTAGTGGTTATCATCTTGGAATGAACAAGTCTATGAACTTAAAATCTAGCAGAAAAAAAAAAATACAAAGTAGTCAATTAAAAAAAAAATAGGATAGTGTGCTCTTTTCTTTTCAGGTTGCCTTTGTTTGTGCCACTAAAGCTATTATAAAATGACTTTTCCAAAAGTAAATCAGACCTTGTATTGTCACTAAGAACAAAAATAAAAAAGAAACCAAACAAAAATTATTTCAGTGATTTCCCATTGTTCTTTTTCTTTTTTTGAGACAGTCTTGCTCTGTCACCCAGGCTGGAGTGCAGTGGTGCCATTTCAGCTCACTGCAACCTCCAACTCCCTGCGTTCAAGCAATTCTGGTGCCTCAGCCTACCAAGTAGCTGGGATTACAGGTGTGCGTCACCACAACTGGCTAATTTTTGTATTTTTAGTAGAGATGGGGGTTTCAACATGTTGCCCAGGCTAGTCTTGAACCCTTGGACGAAGTGATCTGCCCGCCTCGGCCTCCCAAAGTGCTGGGATTACAGGCATGAGCCACCATGCCCAGCCTACAATTGTTCTTAAAACAAAATACAAAATCCTACCTGAAGATGGCTCTGGCAACATTTCCCACCTCGTCCTCATTACATTCCAGTCAGCGCTGCACAGCAGCCATCCCGGCCTTCTCCAAGCTCTAGGTTGGACTGTGTCGTCTCCTATCCCAGGGCCTTTTCCCCTGCTGCTGCCTTATCTCATAATTCTCTTCTGCTCGCCTGTCACTTCCTAAGAAATGCCTTCTCAGACCTTCTGGATAAGGCCAGTTCCCCCTCACTATTCCCTCTAACTCCTGCACAGCTTCTGGGCTACACTAACTTCAGCTGCAACTTGAGATATTCTTGTGTAATTCTTTGATAAATATCTGGTCCCCTCAAAATAAACCCAAAAAACAGAGAGTAACTAAACCTTCCCTTTGACCTTTCAGCCCCCAGCCTCTTGTACCAGACTGCCTACAAAATAGAAACTCTACACATTTGTTAAATAAGTTACAAACCATAGCAATTACGATATTAAACCCTGATCTAGCATCTACTATCAAGCACTCTTCTCATTAGTTTATAAATATAAATCCATGTAACCCTCAAAACAAAACTACGAGGTACCTACTATTATTATCCCTATTTAATAGGCAATGAAGCTACAGCACAGAGAAGTTAAGGGACCTGCCCAAAGACACAAAGCAATTATAGACAGAGATGTAATTTATACTCCAGCAGTCTGGCTCCAGAGTCTGGCCCTTACCCACTAAGCTCTATGGCCTCTACAGGATTAAGTAGCAATTGAGTGGTTCTAGGACAGGAAGATGGTACCAAAGAGCATCCAAGGAATGCTTGATTTGAGAGGACACATTGAGTTGTGTCTTGGGGTGCCTGATATTGGGTGAGAAAAGGATAGGTTAAAAAAAATCACTCTGGGCTGGGTGTGGTGGCTCATGCCTATAATCCCAGCACTTTGGGAGGCTGAGGCAGGTGGATCAACTGAGGTCAGGATTTCAAGGCCAGCCTGGCCAATATCGTGAAACCCCGTCTCTACTAAATATGCAAAAATTAGCCAGACGTGGTGGTGTGTGCCTGTAATTCCAGCTATTCGGGAAGCGGAGACAGAAGAATTGCTTGAACACAGGAGGTAGAGGTTGCAGTGAGCTGAGATCGTGCCACCACACTCCAGCCCAGGTTACAGAGCAAGACTCCATTTCAATTTAAAAAAAATCACTCTGGAGGTAGAAAACAGATATAATCTGTACAAAGTGTGTTTGGAGAACCGTACAAGGCTGAGCGGACAGTCTCAGAAGGCGTGTTTCAGAGGTGTGGAATGCTGGAGAGAGATAAGCATCTTCAGTCCTTTTTTGACTCTTTAAATTGGGGCAAAGTGACATCAGAGCAGCAGTTGACTGAAACAAATCTGAGCCCTACAAACTCCTAAATACAAAGTATGCAGATAATACATGCATGTCCCATACAACATGTGGGACACTGAGTCCCGCTGAGGTATGGGAGCTAGGCCAGACACTCCCAGGCCAACAAGTTTGCTCCCTCCTACCTCACAGAACTGTACCCATTAAAGGAGATAAGTGTTTGGCATAGGGCTGGACAAATAGTAAACACAGATAGATATGCATGTATTTAACAAATAGTAAACACAAATAGGTATGCATGTATTTAACAAATAGTAAATACAAATAGGTATGCATGTATTTAACAAGTAGTAAATACAAATAGGTATGCATGTATTTAACAAACAGTAAATGCAAATAGGTAATGTATGTATTTAACAAACACACATAGCACTTACTACCAGCAAGGGTCTACTCTAAGTGGTTGACAAATATTAACTCATAAATGAGTGAACACATGTGTCACAGACTTTCAGCACGGCTACAAATGGATGAAACTATTCATGGTGAGCCCTACAGTAATTAAGGTCTACTGTTATCCCGAGTGTGGGAAATAGAAACTAATCTCAGCTTAGGAGTATATATTTTCTCATCGTGTGTTATGACAGTCCCAGAAAAGTTCTGAGAAGAAACATAACACAGAGAAGTTATTATTTTAGAAAAGCTAGTAATCTAACCATGAGAAAGAAACATGAGCAAGAGAGATGAAGCTGAGGAATGAATAAAATGGAAAGAAAACATGTACCAAAAACTGGAAATTCTTGGGGACTGAGAATGTCTAAAGTATGCATAGAAATACTTTCAAAGATTATCTATTGAGTTGACTAAAATAAACATCTCAAACTCCTGCTTATGAAAAGTAATTAGAAAGCTGTCTATCAATGGTAAAATTTCATAATGGAATATAAGTGAAAAAAGGCAACAGAATAGTATGCACAAAGTGATCTCATCTTTGTTTTTGTTTTTTTTTTTAAAGTAATACATACACACAGAAAAGTCCTGGAAGGGAAAAAACCCAAAAGCAAACAATAAGATAAAAGGAATTTTTATTTTCTTCTTTATAGATTTTTATATTTTCTGCAATAGGTAGTATTTTTATAACAAAGGGGGAAATATTAGAAGCTCTCAATGCAAATATTTTAGAACTAGAAGGAACCCATCTAATCCAACCCCTCATATTATGGTTAAGGAAACTGAAAGTCAAAAAAGAGAGTAATTGTTCAAAGGTCACATAGCGAATGATTCTTGAGACTCAAGTTTAGACTCTTTATGTGATCCCTGTCTCTGAAGACCTTTGCTTGAATCATTCCATAACACTCAATATTCTTGGAAAGTTTCTAAGAGATAACAAATGTATAAAGACTTACATATGTCAACATTCTTCACATTTACCTCCTTTTTGCTGATTAGTAAGGTATTTAAATAAATCATGTACAAGTAGAGTTGTTTCCTGCTTATTTCCCTAATTCAAAAGTAGGTAAGACCAACAGAGTCTATTCATAACGCTCCTAAACCACCCCATTCTCACATGAATATTTCATTCACCTGTTTCCTCCTCTCCCAGAGATTCTAATTGAAGTGGTGCTGCTGGGTGGCACCTTACAGAAGGCTAGTGTGTTTGGATGATGAAGTATTATGGAATAAACTCTGTGCCAAGGACACTTAACCTGATTTAACACCACCTGAAAAAGCATTGGTATAAGATTCCTTTGTTTTGGTTTTGTGTCAAGTGTACTGTTGATTGTTGAGAAGGGACTGCAGTGGAAACTCTGAATTGAAGAGTTCCTTTGATGGTGGGATGGAAAGCACCATCTACATGATATTCTGATGGATGGCTAAATTGGAAAAACAACTGAATGTTATCAGGTAACAGCAAAGACAGAAGATTAGCAAGGCTAAGGGCAATAAAGAGCAATTAAAGGACAAGCCAGTGCAGGATAAAGGAAGGCAATTAAATTATAAGCAACAAACAAGAGCACAGGCAGGTTCCTGAAAGATGGAGACTGCACATGCGGAGGGAGGAGACTATGCAGTGTTCTGTGCACTCAAGAGCAATGGGGCTACTTGGATCAATGTGTTGCTGAGGTTCACGGATGGAAAAGGGTCCAACGCAACCAGCGGTAGCACCAGTTCAACCCAATGCAACCACAGTTGAGGTCATGGACGACCACTGAGTTTTTTCATTTTGTTTTATGTTTCTAATCACAACATCATGTATGAAGTCCATGGCACAGCGAGGGTTAGCTAGAATTCCCAGCTACAGAAATTCCAGGTGCTGTGCCTTCTGTACCATCTCACAGCCTTATGGAATGCTGATCCTCAAACTTAATTGTGCAGACAAACCTCTGAGGATCTATGAAAATGCAGATCTTGGTTTGGTAGGTCTGGGGTGGGGCCCAAGATTTTGCATTTCTTACAAGTTCTAATGCTGATATGTCAGTCTGCAGACCACACTTTGGGTAGTAAGGATGTAAAGTGCCTTCTAAGTAAGAAAAAATAAAAAATTCACAGTTGCATTGAAACTCATCAACAATAATGAGAAAAATAACCACTTATTCAGGGCATATTATGCACCATTTTATACACATTATATGATTTACTTCTCATAACACACTGATATAATTTTGTCTCTATGCTATAGTTGTGGAAGCTGATATTTAGGAAACTCTTTTGTCTATATGCAAACAGCTAGTAACAGTATCAGGAATTAAACCTGATTTTGTTTGACTCCAAAACTATTCACCAATAAACCACAGAGATGAGATTAACAGAATTATTAATTTTGTGATCTTGAAAAATCCCCAAAATTTATCTGAGCCATAATTTTTCATCTCTAACATGGGAACGGATAATGGCAGAGCTGTGGTTTGGACCAACGAGGTAGGAAATGTAGAAGTATTTTGAAATATATAAAAGAATGTAAAGATACAATCGTAACTAGGTTTTCACTCTCCTCTTCCTAGTTCTTGAGAGTTTGTCTGCAGGTTCTAGCAGGGCAGTGCAGCTACTCATACACCCTTGATCAAAGGCTGGTCCTCCTCTATTGGAGATGGTTGTCCTCTTCAATTGAGCGCACATCTTTGGGAGGGACACACATGGAGCAATGAGGGAGGACAGGGACACCCACCTAGCCAGCCAAATCAGCCCTCGTGATCAATAGGGTGATAGATGTCAAAGCCAGATCACCCTCACATCCCCTAGTTCTTAAAAATGTTACTGAATGTACACCTTTCCTAAAAGCATTATTCACAAAATTTTTCTTATCAGGATCCCATTATATTTCTAAAAATTACTGACAATCCTAAGATGACTTTCCAGATGACTATGGACATTCTTCTTTAAAACCACACCAAAATTCTAAAAGTATTAATTTCTTAAATGGTCAGTTGCTTTGAAGCAGAGAATGGGGGCAAGATGGTTTACCTCTCGAATGAACAAGTGTTGGACAGCTGGAGTCAGTCTCCATGGAGATTATCTTGGATAACAGATTTCTTCTGGGGAATAGCTGAGTTTGTGGATTTTGCTTTTGAAAACTCTGCTTCAGCAAGATGTGAAAAAAAGAAGCAGCTATGGAAACTCATCTGATTCCAGATATGATGATGAAAGAGGGCCACCAGAATGGGTAGAATCAATCATCTGCATGGCCCCAGTCCTCCTCTAATGGCTGGTGGATGAGAAAGGAAAATGTCTGTTCCAAGAAGCAGACAACTGGACATGTGCATTCACAGCAGAAGGAAACCATCAAGAAGTGGAGATGGCCGGCCATGCTGGAGCAGTAGATGAATATGGGTGTCTAAATAAGGACTGCTTTGTGTCCTCGTGAATGAGGTCATGCTGGGAATTCCCTCTGCAGGGAACTGGACATGCAGTTCTATAAATGCACATGTCTATCTCATTATCTTTTTCATGTAGTTTATTAAAGTATTAATATAGTTTCAATAAGTAAATATTTTAGGTTGCAAAATGGACTCCTCATCTTCATATTAAATTCACACAAAAAAAATGAATCTGAAGAAAAAAACAAAAGGCTGTGTATTTAGCACTGTTAGTGTCACCTTTTCAACTTCAGAAATACTGTTCATTGGTAATTTGTTCTCATTTATAAATCACATTGTATTTATCTTGATAGTATGCATGTATCTGTGCTCCTGAATTAATTTTTATCTTTAATATATTTCTTATTAAAAAATTATAGCATAAAAATAGAAAAGACATTACTGAACTTTTCATACTGTTACATTAAAATCCTTTAGTCTATCTTGCACTTTGAATGGAAATTATACCAATGCATAACTTTGTTATATCATCTACTTGTCCTTTGGAAATACTGGTTCACTCATTTCTATCATTCTTCCAAATGTTAACGTATGTCATTAAATAATATTAAAAAAAATCACATTCATCACTATCTTCATCAATTTCGTGTAAGGATCAGGAAGCTGTGACACTCAAATGGTACAAACAAGTTTTTCAAAATCTAATTTTTACTTGGAAGCTCAGATTTTATCATAGACAACTGACAGCTTCACTGGTTTCCCTTGAAGGGATAAGCTAACATCACTCATTTTTGAGAAAACATGCCAAACAAATAAGTCTAAATAAAAAGTTTGTCAGTTCTTTCAAATAAAAATGGTGTTCCTTGAAAACAATTAGCTAGTTCAGCTTGCAACTCAAACAACTGTACAGCGGCTTTTCCTCTAGAAAACAGTTCTTCAATATGCAGTAGATTTGCTACACACATACTTCCAATTGTATCACACAGAATATAAAAATGATGGGTAATCTAGGTTTGAGATTATTAAATCTGCTTCACCAAGGACATTTTTATTGCTTCATCTAAGGTATTCTTTTTAGTGAAATGGCTTTTTTTTAATTGCAAGTGTATGATCACTTGTACAATTGGTGCCACTGCAATGACTTCTGCTAAGGTGCCATCACTCCTTCAATACCACAGTATAAAGGTCAACACAGTGAAGGGGCAAATAATGTCTTAATCTTGTTGTTAAAGTAATTTTGAACTTAAGGTCCCCTTGAAAGCTCCTTCAGAGGCCAAATGCTGTGGCTCCCACCTGTAATCACAGCACTTTGGAAGGCCAAGGCAGGTGGATCACTTGAGGCCAGGAGCTGGAGACTAGCCTGGTCAACATGGCCATACCATGTCTCTACTAAAAATACACACATTAGCAGGGCGTGATGGTACACACTTGTAATTCCAGCTACTAGGGAAGCTGAGGCACGAGAATGGCTTGAACTGGGGAGGTGGAGGTTGCAATGAGCTGAGATGACACCACTGTACTCTAGCCTGGAGGACAGAGTGAGACTCTGTCTCAAAAACAAAAACAATAGAAAGCCTCTTCAGCAACTCCCCCAGGGATCCCTGGGTCACACTTTGAGAACTGCTGCCTTAAATATTTTAGCGCAAATTTTGTTCTGTGTTGTCTTTTGCTTATAAATATATCCAGAGTCTATACTCCAATAATGTTAAGTAAAAATAAATAAATAAATAAATAAATCCAGAGTCACTAAAAAATACTCTTGACCAATGAGACTTTATTTGAAAAAAATTTTCATGATACTTGTATCTATTTTACTACACAAGTTATTGTGCAACATAAAAAAAAACCACTGAGTTCTTTTCAGTTCTCTCTCTAATCATAAGAGATCACAGGGCCCAGACGGTTCATCAAGACCCCCCAGATGCTTGCTAATGTCAAAAAAAAAAAAAAGCTTTCTAAGGAGGAGGAGGGTTGGAAAACACACCTTTAGGAACAAGCTGCTTTCTCAAAAATATTCACCTGAAAACCAAGATAGAGTAATCTTTCTTTTAAGACTCTCAAATTACACCTGTGATAGAATGTTTGCCAGCTAAGTCTGTGCAAAGTCCTGAAATAATGGTGAGAAAATGGTCAATCCATAAATGAGATATACTTGTGATAATTCACTTCCTCCAAAATGACTTTCTTATACATATATATATATATATATATATATATAAAATATGGACATATGTACACATACACATATATGTATATAATATGGAGAACACGTGTGTGTACATGTGTGTGTATATATGGAGAGAGGGAGGGAGAGGGAGTAAGGGAAAGAAAAAGAAAGAGAGAGAGATTGAGAGGGAGAGAGAAAGAGAGAGAGAGAGACATGGGGTCTCAGTATATTGCCCAGGCTGATCTTAAATTCTGGCCTCTAGTAATCTTCCTGCCTTGGCCCCCTTTAGAGGCATGAGCCAACTCACCCAGCCCAAAATGACTTTCTATCACAACTCTGTTTTTCTATTTTACTGCATTTAAAAATAAGCCAAGAAAGAAACTCAAACTAAGAAAAAAAACACAATTTCCCAAAAGTATACATACTTTGGAAGTTCACAGTAACAGTTGATTATTGACTTCACACTAATAAAGTACACTAATTTTGGTTTCCACCCAGGGAAATCTAGTCACTGAATTACCAAACACACATATTACATCTCACTATAGAGGCAATCTTTAGCATCATCACACCAGAAATTTCTTAGGTTCTGACTACATATCGTTATATTGAACTGGGCAAAGGAGAGTTGGAAACCCAACAGCAGGCCAAGCTTGATGACTAGGATATAACATTGAGCAAGTGAATGGTATGGCATTAGCTATTAGTCCATGATAAAAATCTGTAATTAAAAGTCCTTTCAGTTACCATGATAGTCTATTACTTACTAATGGTATGGCTTTTGCCTATAAATTTAGCCCACTGTTTCTAGAAGTGGAGTAAATGAACCACCTACATCTGAATAACTTGACATACTTGTTAAAAAGTGCAGATTCTTTGGGTCCATTCCAAATCGAATAAACCATATTAGATCTAATGTGGAGATCTAATCTCTGTCTTTAACACCTCCCAGGTGCTTTTCATGCACAATAACGTTTTCATGGAAACGTGGCTGAATCCGTGACTGAGCCTCAGTTTCCTTATCTGTAAAGCAGAATTGACTATCACCATACTTTCCTATTTCACAGTTGCAGAGTACTGAGGATCAATCAAAAATATATGAGAAAATGCTTTTTAAAACTGCCAAGTGCTACATAAATGATTATAATCATCTAAACTTCTACCACCTGCATTTCTACCAACTCTTCTTCTAAAAACTAAAAGTAAAAAAAAAGAACAATAATTTTTCAAAGACATTACAGATATTAGCTTAATTGTAACTAAATCGCAGATAATTAAAGTACTCAGAAAACAGAGTCTTCTCAATATTTAACTGAACGTTCTGATCACTCTTTTGAAAAATCTTAAATGTGTTACTACACTGTCTTTCCTTGGTAAATGCATAACTTAGTTTTTATCTGATGACAAGAGATTTTTGAGTTGGGTCAGAATTCTGAATATTTATGCTTAGAAGAGTAACCTATGGTCTGCCTTGAGCTCATTTGCTAAAAGGTTTTTTGTTTATTTTTTCTTGTTGGGGGATATTTTATGGTTGATGGAGGCATGTTTATTTTAACCAAAAGCAGATCTCTAATTACAAGTTATATTCCAAAAGCTTATTTGTTCCTAAGTTGTCTGGAACTTAAAATGCCTCTTCCCCTAGCAAGAAAAAAAAGAAGTTATGAATCATGATAAAGTTCTCTGGCTTGTTAAAAAACAGGCCATAATATAGATAAAATATATTTGCTGTATCTTAAATATCACACAAATATCTTACAATGGTATTCATCAAACTAGAAAGCAAAATTGAATATGAAACTATTTCATTTGTCTTTAATATTTCCACTTAAGGTAAAGAGTCAGCTGGATGAAGATGAAAAGCTGATAGAGCCGGGCGTAATGGCTCAAATCTGTAATCTCAGCACTTTGGGAGGCCAAGGTGGGCAGATCACTTGAGGTCAGGAGTTCAAGACCAGCTTGGCCAATGTGGTAAAATCCTGTCTCTACTAGACATACAAAAAAAAAAAAAAATTAGCCAGGTTTGGTGGTGTGTGCCTGTAATCCCAGCTACTTGGGAGGCTGACACAGGAGAATCACTTAAAGCTGGGAGGTGGACAGAGGTTGCAGTGAGCCTAGTTCATACCACTGCACTTCAGCAAAACTATGTCTCAAAAAAAAAAAAATCTGATAGATGAAAATGTCTGTTCTAGAAAGGTTAATGGCCCCCAGTTCTTTATTATACAGAACACATAAGGTCTCTCAATATGACCACCAGGGATTTTCTTCAGAGTCATGATGAGGATATGATGGGGCAGGAGATGACAAAACTGAGTATCCAAACTAAACAAGTGAAACAGAAGAGAAATTAGCAAAATGTTTTTGAAACAGTAGCTGCATATCCCTGAGAAAAAGACTACATGGAGTGGAAACAGCTGAGCTATAAATGGTGCCAGAGAAATACCAGAACATGATTCAAGGCACAAGAAGGGAAGTGATAGAAAGCAATGCTGAAGAAGAGTGTGCTGATAGAAAGTAGTGCTGAAGAAGAATCACAAAGACTGAATTCAGGGTGTGGCAGCAAAGTTACCAAAAACAAAGAGGCCTTGGTGAAAGTGAAGGAGTAAAGGAGGCTCTCGTTCATACAGGCCGACTGCCACACTTGGAGTGTTTGTACCTGAGGGAATGTTAACCGACTAGATTTCTGATTCTGAATCCAAGTTATCACCGAGGCGCCATATGCCCTCTTCTTAGGCACATTCACCTTAGCTGGGTATTTCTGTTCATTCACTACCTCCCTCCATCTCCCTATACCCAAATAAATATATCCCAGTTTTAATCTTACCCCTGAATTTATACCCAAGTGTCATCTCTATTTGGATTCCTGACCATCACAGGCCCCATGGGTCCCTGCTTGTGTGTTCAGTCTTCCCATCCTCCCCTTTTCCAAGTCAAAGTATGGCTCAGTCTAACTAAAATGCAGGACGTTCATCCAACCAATTAAAAGCTGACACTGAGTGCCAGGTACCATCTTCGGCCTAATAGTAAATACAACGGTCTTGGGTTCCTAGGAATCCTTTGTGCATTTATTAGAACATGTGAAACAAACACCATAAGGGACACAGAGGACACTTCTCTGGCCTCTTAAGATGGTTTCGTTATTTTGAAATAAAATGTTAAACTATGGCTAGACAGATAACACATTTTATAAACCAAAGAGCGATGTCAACTCCAAGTCTGATTAAGAGCAGAGACTTAGCTTGAACATTCTTCCTTCTGTATTCTAGAGTTAAGACAATGGATTGTAAGGGAAGGAAAAGGAAGCTAACTGAATTATAATTTTTACACCCAAATCTCAAATAATGCCAGCTTCTGACACTTATAAAGAACTCTTTCAGAGCATATTCTCAGGGCAACCTGAATCTAGGCTCCTGGGTTGCATTCCTCAAACTTGGCCCAAATAAAACTCTCTACTTACATTAATTTTGTCTCGGTTTTTCTTCTTTACGTTAGCAAGATTCACAGTGACTTCCCACCATTGTCTGATGTTTTTCTCTAAAATCAGCGCTTGGTACCAGCATAAACCCACTGCATTCTCCATTTCTGAAGGTCCTACCACATGTTGTGGAGGGGAGGTCTCATCATGTTGCCCAGGTTGGTCTTGAACTCCTGGCTCAAGCAATCCTCCCACATCAGCCTCCCAAAGTACTGGGATTTGAGGCATTAGCCACTATGCTCAGCCTGAAATCTTATCTTGTGTAGTTGAAGCTGATTGAGATTGGATGGATCAGCCTTTCCATTGTGCAAACCATACCCAGTCTTTCAGAGGGGAAGAATAAATAAATGGAATAATGAAAAGTCAATTGGCAAAGTTTACAGAAAGTTTTAACTTTCCCTAGCCTAAGGCTTTCATTTGCTTAACTTACATTCCACCCTCAGCTTTCTCCCTTTCAAATAAGAATGCGAAGATCCCTGCTCTACTGAAAAGTTGTAAACTAAAAATAAAATCCAAAGCCCTCAACCAACTGAATGGAACTGCTCTTGGCCAAGGAGACCCCAAAGAAACCTTAAAAACTGAGTTCTCAGTCAAAATAGGCAGAGAGGTCAAATGCACCTCATACTCCCTCCCTTTTGGAGTTTAGGCACAACAATTGACCATCATTAATGTTACAACAGAGATAAGACTGCAAAAAACAGTCTGTGGCAATAAGACATCAAGTTACAAACAAGACCTTAAGGCTATGCAAGGAGAAAGTTAAGTCACGTCTGCAAACTATAATATTGCTATATAGCATGCTTAACTTACAATATCCTTTTTTTTTTTTGAGACAGAGTCTTGCTCTGTCACCCAGGCTGGAGTTCAATGGAGCAATCCTGACTCACTGCAACCTCCACCTCCCAGGCTCAAGTGGTTCTTCTGCCTCAGCTTCCCAAGTGGTTGGGACTACAGGCACGTGCGACCACATCCTGCTAATTTTTCTTTATTTTCAGTAGAGATCAGGTTTTACCATGTTGGTCAGGGTGGTCTCGAACTCCTGACCTCAAATGTTCCCACCTGCCTCAGCCTCCCAAAGTGCTGGGATTACAGGCATGAGCCACCAAACCCAACCACAACATCCCTTTCTACTGATTCTAAGTTTTAGACTGAGCCTTGCCCCTTTAATCAAATTCAAATTAAAGGATCTCTGAATCACCAGGCTCAGTGGCTCACGCCTATAATCACAGCACTTTGGGAGGCTGAAGCGGGTGGATTGCCTGAGCTCAGGAGCTTGAGACCAGCCTGGCCAGCATGGTGAAACCCCATCTCTACTAAAATACAAAAAATTAGCCAGGAGTGGCAGTGTGTGCCTGTAATCCCAGCTAGTTGGGGGGCTGAGACAGGAGAACTGCTAGAACCCAGGACGGGGAGGCAGCAGTGGCCCGAGATCACACTGTTGCACTCCAGTCTGGGTGACAAAGCAAGACTGCCTTAAAAGTAAAAAAAAGAATCTCTGAATACACTGAATAAATAACCGGTAAGCCCTTGCTCTAAGACATCCCACCTTTTCATATGGAATCATGTATATACCTTTCATGTATTGATATATGTCTTTGCCAGTAACTCCTGCCTCCCTGAAATATATTTTTTAAAATGGTAATCCAACTGCCTCAGGTCATGTTCTCAGGACTCCTTGAGAATATGTTTCCCTGAACCACAGTCACTCATCTTGGCTCAGAATAAACCTCTTTAAAATATTTTACAGAGTTTGGTTTTTCCATTAACAAGGTGATATTCTTCATTATTGCCAAGGCCTTATAAGTTTCTCACTGAAAATTCTAAATTAATTAACGATTCTTTTAACAGCAAACTCTTAGGCAACAAAAACATCAAAGATCATGGTCTCCAACCTGGAGACTATGCTTAATGGGAAATGCCACCAAATAAAGGACTCCTTCCAATCACATTAGAAGAGACAGTATCAGGCTTCCCTGCCTAAGTGGACATCTTCCTCAGTGGAGATCTTCAACACTTGTTTCTTTAGACCAGGACAACAAGTGGATTAAAATATTCATTTGGTTACCTTCAGGAATAGGAAAACTTTTCATATTTGTGTTTCAAGTTGTTTTGTTGATAATTATCCTTATTTGTGTCATACTTGTTATTCTTAAATTGATTATGCTTTTTATTTCTAGATGTCTAAAGTCTACCACAAAATTCTATGACAAAAAACTAATCAAAATAGCTAGATGTTTAGAACTGAACCAACGTGAACCAACTCCAGTGTCAGTGAATGGCCTGAGATCCCACTCCTCTGTCCCTTTCTTGTTCAATCCAATCCCTGAATTGCTGCCAACCCATTCGGCCGTGGAACCTCACTAAGTTCTTAAGTTATAGTACTTCTGCTCATTCCCTCTGACATGGGACAAGATTATCCGGGAATGAGCCTTCTCAGCCACATGGGACAAACTTACATCCAAAATGTTGATCCTCAGTATTTTCAGAAGAGAAAGATTTTAGCAAAAGGAGGAAATGAGAAAGAAAAATTGCTCAGAGCAGTCTGAGAAACACGAACTATGCAAAATTTATCAAGCCCAGAGAGACAGGAGCATGGGACATCTGTCACATCTCACTGTACCCATTCCCAGGGGCAGTTCTTTTAAAGCATTTTGTTCCTGACAGCTGCCTCACCCACGATCTTCATGTTTCTGGAATCTGTGATACAAACAGCAATGTATAGCGAACTAATAGCTTGCTATTGTAACATAAATGCTTGATAAACAACTTAGGAACTGCCTCTTTTTTCCTTTAAAAATCCATTTGTAACTGCTGCTAATAGAAATATATACTCAGGGCAACTTGAATCTGTGCTCCTGGGTTGTAGTCTTCAAACTTGGGCCAAACAGACTCTCTACTTATATTTATAAAAGAAGAAGAAGAAGAACTCTTTCACTGAAACATGAAAGTAGTCTTCAGTGACCACCACCCACACACAAAGCCCTTTACACATACACAGATACACAGATATATGTATTCATAAGCACAGCAGGCCACAAACACACACACAAAATAATGCTTTTGAGAAGCTAACTAGATAAATGTATTGCAATGTCGTTAAGAATTACATGATCCTCTAAAATCATGCCAGGAAACAAGAGGGATATTTAAATACATCTCCAAGTCAATACATCTCAGCAGAAGTCTACATTTCAGTTCAAAACTTCATTTACAGCAAAGGAAAGGCACCTAATATTTAACATACCTACTGATGCATGTAGAGAACAATACTTGTTTTTCCCTCTTGCTGTTTTCCTCAGTTTGGCTCAATGCCTAGGCATACGCATTCCCAGGGCCCAGGGCCAAAAGCCTCTAAAGCAGAGCTTGGTGACCCTCTCCCAGGATCAAACACCACACGGTGGAGAAGCCACGTTAGGACAGAATCCTTATTTCTTCATCCACTCTCCCACCTCTACATTTTAGTTCATCTGAGAAAACTGCAGAATAATGTAACAGTTACATTGCCACTTCAACATGATTGCCTCCACAAGGCAAGGCAACTCTTCTATTTATCCTGCTAAATTAAAACAGTGTAGCTGAGGACCACTGTGGTGGGCCTCTCCTAATCCCAACCCCAGGGTGCAATTAGTCCAATTCATTTCTGCAGCTTTATAAAAAGTGTACTGAGGTTTAATCTGAAAAAAAAGGAATTCTATAATTGCAGCTCCTCTCCAGAAGACATTTCCCAGAGCTCTTTGATGACAATTGTCAGGTTCCTTTTGGGGCCTTTTCCCTTTGGAAGCCCATTATGCGGGAAAATTCTGGGAGCTGTGGGGGTTGGGGAAGAAGGTATTGAAGTAGGGAAGAGAAAGAATAAGAGTTTGCAATTTCAGTTCAATCACTAAATAGCAATTTCAACACTAAAGGGTCTCACTGTGTCACCCAAGCTGGAGAGCGGTGGCACAATCACGGCTCACTGCAGCCTTAACTTTCCCTGGCTCAGGTGAACCTCCCAAGTCAGCCTCCCAAGTAGCTGGGAATACAGACACATGCCACCATACCCAGCTAATTTTTGTATCTTTTGTAGAGATGGGGTTTCATCATGTTGCCCAGGCTGGTCTCAAACTCCTGGACTCAAGCAATTGAACTGCCTCGGCCTCCCCAAGTGCCGGGATAATAGGTATGAGTCACTGCACCAGGTCTATTGGTGACATTTTATGTTAATGTCTCACAGTGTTCCATCAAAAGATATGAAGTAAGAATTCTTTCCAATTCAATAGATGCAAAAGACCCCAATTAATGGAATAAAAAAGGTCCATGATAGTCCTACTTGTGGAAGTCAGTCCTAGGACACTTCTATGTCAAATGCCCAGAGTTGCATCATCAGACCATAATGGAATGCTGTTTGACCAGCTGACTGCAGTTCTCAAAGGCTAGAAAGCTTGCTTCAAAAGTAGACCTTTGCTGCTATCTGTTGTGGATGTGTAAGTAAACGAGCAAGAACAATTTAAAAACTGAATTTTGCATTTGAAAAACCTTTAAAGATTTGTAGGCATGTAGAAATGGTTTTGCACTAGAGTTACACAAACTCCATGTACACTTATTGACTACATCATCATGAGTGAAACATCTGAAGATATGGATACTAAACAATTTAAGTGATCAGCTTGTAAAAGCAAAGGTCTTCCATTAACAAAATTTTAAAAAGGTGACTCAAGAGACTAAGTTCTTATCAATATCGTGTTATTATAGACTCAAACAGTGATACAATACAAAGTGCAAAATTTTATCTTGAGATGCAAACATCATGTGGCTCAGGATACTTATTCTTTGAACCTTAGGCTTCTTTGTAAGTAGAAAGTATATGACACCATCTCTTAAGTCTAGGAAGACTGATTCCTCAAAGTATTGTAGCATCTTTATGATATCCCTAATATAGTGAAAATGGAAATGCATACAAAATGAAAGGAGACTTTAAAAATTAGAAATTTTTCTACAAAGTATTGTTCACTCATATGTAAAGGGATATATTTTAGGGTATACTATATATAGAAATATGTGATCTCCACTTAATACAATAAAAATGATTCTGTTTCCTTGTGGTTTCCAACTTACTTCCTCACATATATTTCTCAGCTTCATTTTCATAATAATCCCATGCAATGCACAAGGGAGTTGATGTTCCCATTTTAACACAGAATAAAATGAGGTTTGGGGAGTGTTAGGCCTCCAGGTGCAAGCCTGGACCCAGAAAGTCTAAAGCCCTGCCTGGCTCCGCTAATTACCCCTCCCCGCCCCCCTCCCCACCCCGCCAGCGTTCTCCATCCTCCCTGATCACCTAGCCGGAGCTTCCCGCCCACCCAACAACAACCCCCCCTGCCATTTTAACTGTTATTATGATAATGTGAATACTCCTCACCCCACCATCTTAACTACTCTTAGGCCTTGCCCCACCCGCCACTGAACTGAATTTATGATAATGATACTCCTTGCCCCTACCCCCATCACTGTAACTAATCTTACTTCGTTACACCCCTACCCCCTCCCCAAAAAATCTGCCCCAACCTATAAAGCCAACTCCTACCCCACTGTCCTTCACTAACGCCCTTTTTGACCTTAGCCCACCTGCACCCAGGTGAATAAACAGCCACGTTGCTGCCCGTTTGGGGGGGGTCTCTTCATTCAAAGCACGCGTTTCAACAGGGAGAGTTATGCAAGATCTGAGCAATCAATAACAGCCAGGAATTCAGGCCTTCTCTCAATCAACACTTTCCACCATGAATTCACGATAAAAACCAATCCCCACATTTCATCAAGTTGACTGTGGGTCCTGCAACTGTCAGAGCAAAATAGCAGAGGAGTAATAGGTAGCTTTTGTTAGCAACACAAGCCCTGTGGCCTATGGTTAGAAGACAGGGCAAAGAATCATAAAGGTTTCTTCAGTCACATAACGTGAATATCCATGGAACTTCTGAGCGGCTGCAAGGAAATTCCAAAACAGAGCCAAAGGGAAAAAGTGTTCCCTAAAGTTCCTAATAAAACTTAAAGAGCTCTGCTAACTCTTCAACTGGAATCAGTTAATTCAAGTAAAGTCATGCATACTGCACTCAGAGCCCCCAAAAAGAAGCAACATAACGATGCACCTTCTTAAGACCAACAACTTTCCGCGTCTGTCATTTTTCTCCTCTAAAAACCCGTATTCTCCTGGGGCAGGGGGCGAGTATTTCTAAGGATGACCATTTTGAACAGCGAGCTTTCACAGGCATCCGCAATTCAAGCGAGAGTGGACCATCCTGCCCCTCCAGGGTACCGGGCAGGGGCGGCGGGGTAAGGCACTCGCAACAGCTGCGGAGGAGAGCGCGCGGGCGAAGACGCGCTCCCGGACCACGCCTCCCTCCCAGGCCCGGGGCTGACCGCCCGGCGGGCGCAGGAGCTCGGCGCCGCCCTCTCCGTCCTCCCAGCCCTCCCGGGCGCCGGGCCCGGCCGCGCACCTACCAGCGAGAGCACTTTATAGGTGTTGGGGTCCTTGGCCGTGCGGGCGCGCGCCGCCTTCTCCAGCGGCTCTTCCCCCACGTCCATGGGGGCCAGCAAGGACGCGGCCGCCTGCGGGTCCCCGGGCGCCTCGGCGGCGTGGCTGCGGCCCGGATCGCGGCCGTTTCCCGCCGGGCCCTCCCAGGGAGCGCGCCCGCCCTCGCCGCCGCGGCTCCCGCCCCCAGCGCAGCCGTCGCGCTCCATCGTGGCCCCGGGCGCTTCGGCCCCGCCGCCCGGCCGCGCCTTTAATAGGTCCGCGCCTCGCGCCCCGCCCCGCCCCGCCCCGCCGCGCCGCGCCAGCCCCTCGGGGTCCGACCCTTGGCTCCCCGCCCTACGCCAGGCGCTCTCTGTCAGGGAACGGCGACTCAGCGCCCCGGATTACTGGGCTTCCTGTCTGATTTCGGGCACTCTGCGTGTCGGTTATTTTGGGTCCCTTACGTGGGCGTGTCTTGAACTTCCCCCCAACCCGAGCCGTCCCCTCCCCGCTCCCCCGCCACCCTCCCGACACTTGCAGGAATCGCCCTTCGTGGCCTCGCGGCGCGGCCCGGACTGAAATTGCGGCGTGTGGTCTGCAGAGGGCATGAGATCATGGGGCCCCAAAATAGAGCGGGGAGGAGGAGAAGGATGCAGCCGCCGATGCCGCTCCGGCTTCTCAGAGGCGGGAGAGTGGAGTCTTGGGGCCAACCTGTGAGTTTCTGGATGGAAACTCAAACCATGGAGGAAGGCGACTTTCCGCTTCTCCGGCGCTGAGCCCTGACTCCCACTACCTAAGCTACGCTGAGAGAGAAATCGTCCACGTTAAAACACGTAGGTTTACATGTACTATACACACATGTAAGAGATAGTTCGTTTTCCACGGTTTTATGTGGTTTCTGGAGTCTTGTCGCTGTTGTTGTTATGTATATTTAATTCTTCTAGGCTTTATTGACGGTTTCAAGAGTTGGTGTTGCCCTTTTCTGAGGTTGACACTGATCCTTGGCAATATCAAAAGTGTTCATGCAATCTGAAATACTATGATAAGCCTTATTTTTGAATTAGGACACTAACAAGCTATGATTCTTGAGGCGTTTTGTTTTACCTTTGATTCTGGAACTTTTACATTTTCTGGCTCATCAGTTAGCAAAATCACCAGTGTATAGTGAAGTGAGACAGAGGGAAACCGGTGACCTTGAACTACTTTGCAATACCCGGGACTGACTTCAGGGACCAAGGAAAACAGTTAGTGTTCGATACATTTCGAATGCATGAATATGTACAAATATTTACAAATGAGAATGAATGTTTAACAAATATCCCCTTTAAAATAGTCAAGTTGGGATGCTCTTCATTTATACCGACTTACCCATCAACCCATCCATTCATTCATTAAGTAATGAATCCTTCAACTCAATCTTTTGGCCTCCAACTCTACATACCATATAAAAAATAAATTAAAATGTATCTTTCCTCAAGTGTGGTGAAAGCAGGGGGGAGGGGAGGGGAGGACCAACTTGTAAATAAAAAAAATTAAAACCTAAGGCATATAGGCACAATAAACTCACACACAGGATATTCATACAGGAGATATACATTATTTAGGCAGATAGGACAAAAGAGTCCTCGGCAGAACTTCCCTTCTAATGAAAAGCATCCCAGGAAATCAATTCGTTTCTAACAAAGACCAACCTGGAAGAGTGGGCTGCACACATAGGTAAGGAAGCTGGAAGCTTGCACAGGGATGCGGCACAGATGGAAGGGGCTACCTGGGGCCAAGCCTGTCCACCATGGGTGTTCCACCTCCTCTCTTTTAGCACATGCACAGTAAGACAGAAATAGGCAACATGGAGTAGCTACCTGCCTATATAGTAGAAGATTGGGGCAGGGGCTGCCAGAAATTTGAGCCTTATGTAGGTGACACACCTGATCCTAACTGGTTTTTTGTGCCATGTGCAGATGGCACACCGGGTCCTAATCGGTTTTTCACTCCTTATGTAGATCAGACACCACCTCCCCACTGCTCATCTGTAAAAAACCCCTATATTTCACCATGGATCAGCAACCCATTTTTCCGGGACCCTTCTCGGTAGCAGAAAGCTATTCTCTTTCTTTTGCCTATTAAAAATTCTGCTCTAAACCTCACCCTTTGTGTGTGTCCACATGTTTGATCTCTGTGACCGTGAGACCAAGAACCTTGGGTGTCACCCCAGACAATAAGGCTGCTTCAATATTATGAGAGCTTAGTAGAAAGGGCAGTTGACATCTGGAAGAAGTAAAAAGCCTTCCCTCAAAGCATTATTGAACTTTTTTTAAAAAGTTACCTTTGAGCCAGCTCACAAACCACCCAAGAGAAACAGGTTTTCACTATTTCATAGTCACACATATTTTTCTGCCCCAAACTTGGTTCCAAATTTTCCTTTGACGCTTTCCAAAAATCAGATTCAAGGACAAAGATTTGCTCCACTGAGACTGGTCAAATGAGTGTCAAAACTTCTAAAAGCAACTAAACAGAGACATTATCCAAAGTGGCTTTGAACCTGACAAAACAAGTAGAAGAAGTGTATTGTCTGCATGTCAAGGCAACGAACCACTCTCAAGACTTAGCATTTGGAAAAGACAGTGTACAGTCTGCAGGGTCACAAACATCTTAAACATCTAGAGGCCTAGGGAAAACATCTCTCTGTGGCATTAATTTATTTTTAAGATTCTCTATGACATCCTGGTTTTTCTTTCTTTTTTCGAAAGCACAATATGTCAGGAGCCATATTTGACTGAGGCAACCCTATACACATTGCAAAAGGTGAACCATGTGGTTGCAACATCTACTCAACAGGATTGTGTGCCCAGTGTGGACAAATGGTCAGATTGTTCAAAAGAAGCAGGAAATTTACATGTTTGTGTGAATTCTCCCAGTTGCAAAATGTTGTCTACAAAATTCAAAGAAACAGTTTCTTCAAACAAATAAAATGTAGCACATTTAAAAGCCCCATCTTCAGGATGAACCTGGCACACACGCCACCAGGATGTGGCCTCTGCCTAGTGCTCATGCCTCTTCTGTGCCAGTTGGGACTTTTATGAGTGATTATAAAAAACCCAATTGGAAGTCTAAAATCAGAGGAATAAAAATGAGCCAAGGCCAGGCACGGTGGCTCACGCCTGTAATCCCAGCATTTTCGGAGGCTGAGGCGGGTGGATCATTTGAGGTCAGGCATTCAAGACCAGCCTGGCCAATGTGGTGAAATCCCATCTCTACTAAAAATACAAGAATTAGCAGGGTGTGGTGACACATGCCTGTAGTCCCAGCAACTCTGGAGGCTGAGGCAAGAGAATTGCTTGAACCCGAGAGGCTGAGGTTGCATTGAGCAGAGATCATGCTACTGCACTGCAGCCTGAGCAATGGAGCATGACGCTGTCTCAAAAATAAATAAATATGAGTCAAGTATACCATTCTTAGGTTTAGCTGTAGACATTGCAATGCCTATAGCGAGATATTGCCTCAGTCTTCTTCGTTCTCAGTGGTCTGAGGGACAGCTTCACCCTCACATTCCAAAGTACAATAAGGTAATGAGACAAAGCCACAACAGAAATTTTTTGCTTAATACAAAGATGAACAATGAATATTTCATACTTAATCCTAAATCGCTCTGTTTTAGTGATTGCATATTCTAATCTGGTACAGCAGTAAAGATGATAATTTAAGATTTTATGTAAGTTTTATATTAAGTTTTATTGTAACATAAATATTTAAACATTTCTCCCTTGGTGCTAAAGCTTTAGTTGTAGATAAGACCAAAACACAAATCAAAAACGATTTTTACTTCAAGGTTGGGAAACAACTTTTCTTAGCTATTAAAAAATGAAATATGCTGTAGGATTTTAGCAGCTGTCCCAGAACTTCTCCACCTTTCTTCTAATTCGCCAGTAAAACAAGAGACATCTAGCTAAATCTAAAAAGAAAAAAACCCCACAAGCCTCTTTAATCTTTGTGAGGCCTAGAGAAAACATTTTTCTGTGGCATTAATTTTTATTAAGAATCTGTATGACATCTTGATTTTTCTTTCTTTTTTTGAAAGCACAAAAATATGTCCTCTGGAGCAAGAGGCTTGGATAACGATGTGACCTTGAACAGATTACCAGAAGTCTCGGAGCCTTAGTTTCTTTATTTGTAAAATGCTCTTTCAGATACTATCTCTAAATGCCAACAAAATGTTTGACATTTCAACTGTACATAAACATTTAAATCTATCCTTTCCATTTTAAATCAATCACTCACTATCCCTAAGAGAGAATAAAAAGATTTAATTTTCTCCTAAATTATGCATGGTTTATATATAATCTCTGGGAAGGTTTGAGAACTGTGATAGGGCCGGCGTCTACAAAGAGGGTCAAGAAGGGATACTTGCTGCTCTAGGATGGAGGAGAGATGCCTATAGGAATCAGTTAGGTAACAAAATGAAGAGAGTGAATTCAGAAATGTAAGATCCCATGGAAAGTAATTGAAACTGGGAAAATGGAAAATACATACACCATTTAAAGGGAGTGTGGAGTTCTAACTAGGGAAAGGGAGTCAGGATGTTAGGACCAAGGGAAAGCAATAAAAGAAAGGAGATAAGCTATAAGTCTGCCTTCCTTCATGATCTAGAACATGTAGCCCTCTTGCGCAAACAACTAACAATCTTCCTGCATCCAGCTATGACCAGACCCTTGGGTGATTAAAAAAAAATGCAAGCTAATTCACTGCAACTGTGGTGTTATCAGTAGTGCACAAAGCCCTCTTCAGCACACAGCACAAGCACCATTCTGTAACATCCCCAGCAAGCCTTCATCTCCTTGCAGTCAGCTCCTCTCTTGCTGGCCTGCCTATTGCTCCCTTGCAATGTATTTTCATACATGTAATGAATATGACTTTATTTACTTACAAGTATCTTCATAAATTCTTCTTATCCCCACACCACTGGCCCCAGATCGTCACTGATCACCTGCTACAGGAAGCTGCTGTCCAGTCCTTCACTTTTTAGTTGACATTCCTTCATTATCTCTTACATCTCTATTTCTTTTCTTTTTTTTAGAGACAACGTTTCTCCATGTTGGTCAGGCTGGTCTTGAACTCCTGACTTCATGTGATCTGCCTGCCTCAGCCTCCCAAAGTGCTGGGATTACAAGCGTGAGCCACTGTGCCCGGACCTACATCTCTATTTCAAACAAAATGTAGGGTTGCCAGGTAATTTGAATTTTAAGTCTTATTTAAAGTACAATTTGCATATTATAATATCTACCCATTATATGCATACAGTTCAGTTATTTTTAGTAATTTATACAGTTGTGCAACTATTAATGCAAGCCAGTTTTGGAACAATTTCATCACCTCAAAAAGTTTGTTTCTGCACGTGTGTAATCAAAAACTACTCCCACTCCAGTCCTAACCAAAGACTTCTCTGCTTTCTGTCTATAGCTTTGCCTTTTCTAGAAAATTTATTTAAATGGTATTATACCAAGTTGTCTTTTGTGTCTGGCTTCTTTCACTTAGCATAATGTTTTGAAGTTCATCCATGCTGATGCAAGTATCAGTAGTTGCATCAGATGCAAGCAAGTACTTGTTATACATAGTAGTAATCTCATATTTTACCTTTTCACCAGTTGCTGTATGTTCATATTGTTTCCAGCTTGAGCGATTATAATAATGCTGCTATGAACATTCATGTGCATGTCTTTTTGTGAACCTGCATTTTCATTTCCCTGGGGTAGATAACTGGGAGTATAATTGATAAGTCATATGCAAAGTGTGTATTTAAATTTTTGAGAAACAGGGAAACTGTTTCCCAATGTGGCTGTACCATTGTACATTCCTACCAGCAACACATAAGGAGTCCATATGCCCTTCCAACACTTACTGTTCTCAGGATATCAATCTGTAAGGAATCCACATGCTTTGCAACACTTCCTATCCTCAGTCTTTTATAATAGCCATTTGAATAGGTGTTTGGTGGTACCTCAAAGTGGCTTTTATTTGCATTTCCCTAATGACTAATTATGTTGAACCTCTTTTCATGTGCTTATCTGCCATCTATACATCTTCTTTGGTGAAATGCCTACTCAAATCTCTTGCCCATTTTTATCAGATTTGTTTCTCATCTAATTATTAAGTTATAAAGTTCTTTATATATTATGGACACAAGTCTTTTATCGTATTTATGATTTGAAAATATTTTATCCAGTTTCTTTTTCTTAATGTTGTCTTTTAAATAACAAGTTTTTTTATTGTTTTTATAAAATCCAGTTCATCACTATTTTCTCTTATGGAACCTGATTTTGGTATCATATGTAGGAAATCTCTGACTCACCCAAAACCACAATAGTTGCTCCTATGTTTTCTTCATAAATGTTATAATTTTAGCCCTTATATTTGGGTCTAGGATCCATTCTGAGTTAATTTTTGTGTAATGTGTGAGATAACGGTCTAAATTCATTGTTATACACATGAATATACAATGGTTCCAGCACCAGTTGTTGAAGGCTGTCATTTCTCCATTGAATTACCTTGGCAGCTATGTCAAAATTTAATTTAATTTACCATAAATGTTGAAGTTCACTCCAATTGTGATTAGCCCTGTGATGAACATTTCCCCAACCGCGCCACACCCCACACCAACCCCTGGTTACTACAATTCTACTTTCTACATCTGTAAGTTTAAATTTTTCCACATGTAAGTGAAATCATTTCTCTGTTGAACTTTAGCTTTTGTAAAAGTTATTTTCTTAGTTATTGTTCTAGGAGTTACAACATGCATTTTCAACTTATCACCTACTTCAGATTGAAATTGACTTAATTCTGGTAAGATAAAAGAATTTTTATGTAATACATATCTATTTATTCATCCCTCTTTTCTGTTGTTATTGTCATATATTAATCTATATGTCTTGTAAAGTCAGTGTTGCAGTGTTATAATCATAGCTTTAAATAATCTTATACTTTTTAAAGAAATTAAAAGAACAGAATATGTATATATATGTATGTGTATGTGTATATATGTATATATATGTATATATGTGTATATATGTATATATGTGTGTATATATCTGTATATATGTGTGTGTATATGTATATATATACTGAATATGTGTATATATATATATGTATGTGTGTGTATGTGTATATGTATGTATGTGTATGTGTGTATATATATCTATATATATGCGTGTATGTGTATATATATCTGTATATACATACACACACATATATGCACATACACACACACACATATATATACACATATATATCTGCATATACACACTAATTTTTTCCCTGAGTGTAAGTCACAATATCTTCTTTGCATGAATTGTAGTTTTCATTGAAAACTTGACTTTTAAATAATATGTTACAGCAATTCTGAATTCTGATTATTATTCTGTTTTCTGTTTGTTTTTACCAGTGTTGTCACTTTTACAAAGCAGTGTTTTCACACTTCACCATGATTCTACCAAATTAAGTCTATCCCTACAGTAACTAAAAGCTACAAACTCCCACTGTTGTGATCTAAAGCTCCAGCAGTATTTCAGGAGTAAAAAGTCCAACTTGACTGCCTATGGTCGATTTCCAGAACCCTGAAATGGATGTTACTGAGAATATTGTCCATTTTAATACTTGCATTTTGTCAAGAGAATTTTCCACTCTTTTCACTTTCATATCTGAAAATCTATTCCAGATTTTTAAATAAACACCAGAAATTTGGGGTTTTTTTTTCAATTTTTAAATATTGGCAAATGAGTCAATATTTTTAAAAACATCATGGAGGCCAAAAACAAAAACAAAAACAGAAAAGAAAAATGTACCTGTGAGACTGATTTATCCTTAGGCTTCTAATTTGCAAACTTTGTCCTAAGGGTGTACCAGTCATGTCTGCACAGGATTAAAATTTTTCCCCAGCCTTCATTTTAACTGTAGGCTAGGAATTCCCTATCTATGCCAGTGTCTACTCTTTAAAGACTAAATCACATTCTCTCATTCCCTTTCTATCCGTTTGGATAACTCAGTGATTGGGGTACTATAGAAAGAGCCAAGCATGTGTTGAGCTTAATTAAGGTTTAAGATGGTTAGGAAGAGGCTGGATCCTCAGTGTATAATTGATGTGTTGTTCCAAAGGAAAGGGGGTTTCATGCTGGATAGCAAAGATAACAAATGTTCACTACAATTTCACTGGTTCCTATTTACTGTTGAAATTCTCTAAACATTATGAAGTCTCCATGGGCAATTTCCTTTGAGATAAATTGTTATAAAGGACCATTCTTTCTACTTACTGTGGACATTGTGTCTATTCTTTGGATATTACTTGGAATTTTAGGAAATGTATAGAAAAGACAAAAATTTACACATTTCTGGTCAGATGTGTATATATAGTGGTCCATTGTCCTCATAAGCCCTCATCCCACTGGCTAAGAAGGGATTGAGATGGTAGATGTAGGGGAGGGGAAACTAGATCATATCATCTCAACAGTTTTCAGTGTCTTGGAGATAATTCAGTGTTTGAAGATATATGTGTTCACTCTTCCTGTTTTATACCCTGCCTCTAACCTCTTCCAGGATTGTGTCTAGATGTTTATTGGCAGGAGCTGGACAGGGTTGTTGTGGCAGCGTGAGATGGGCCTTGCGTTGGCTTGCTTCTCCTTGAGTTTTCATTACGTCCTTGCTAATCTATATGCTCAGTGTCTGGTCTGATATCATCCTAGGGAACCTTCCCACTTGTGTCTTCTGAGATGCTGCTGGCACATTTCTGACTTGTTTTCTTAGCTCCATCAAGGCTCAGAGGTCTTTTATAGCTAATTAAAGTCTACCCCAGTTCATGGTACAGCGACAGCCACCTCCGAATACAGCCACATTCTCCATAAAGCCATGGTCTAACCTCTTTATGTATTTGGCTCTCTGGGTTAGGATAACTTTAACTGTGAAGTCCACAGTATTACTCCAGTGGCTCTCAACTCACATACCTTCCATAGACCCAAATGGCATGGGGTAGCTTCTGGATTGCTCTCTTCCTGCAGGAGAGTCAATGAAGCTTCAAAGTGCTACTTGGATTCTGCCTAGACACACTGTGCAGTTGTTTATTATTGGAAGTAGTCCCTGCATATTGATGAGGGGAACATTCCTCCAACAGTCTCCTCCTCCATGAGATCCAATCAAAACACAGGGTACAAACATCTGTACTTCAGGCTTTCTTCTAACCTTACCAAACAGCCCCAAATCTAGGATTTCAGCTTACCATAAAGACATCATAAAGGTGTGTAATTGGGAGCTCCCTTTAACTCTTTTCATACTTTTTCCACACTCCACAGAGTCAAAAGAGTCAACTTTCTCTCATCCCAGTGTAGCAGAGACTTCCTATACATCGTCTCCTGACTTTTTTATAGCCATGCTTTATAGTAAACTGAACAGTCACATCTTTCAGGCCGTAGTCTTAATAATTCTTGTGGGAATTTAAGAAGTTTAGAAATCATTTTCTCTCTTTTTTTTTTTGAAGAATAAAAGAGAGAAAGAGAAAGAGAGAGGGGAAGTTGTTTTTTTTTTTTAAGAGAAAGAAAGAAGTAGAATAAAAGAGAAAAAAGAAAGAAAGAGAAAGAGGGAGAGAGAACGAGAATCTTGCTTTATTGCTCAGGATTTCATTTAAATCTGTGAAATGCTTATGCAATTACTAAAAAGTGATTTATTTCCTATCATGTGATCACTTTTAGAATAGGTATGATATAATATTGGAAAAAATACATGTTTTGTGGATATGGGGTGGTAGGTTCTGTGAATATTTATTAAATTTGCTTGTTCCAGGTCTAAGTTCAAATCCGGTTTTTTTTTTTTTT
>PVKP010016276.1:0-48515 GCA_004027715.1 Plecturocebus donacophilus
GTGTTGTGTTTTTCAGCTCCATCAATTCACTTATATTCTTCTCTAAGTTGTCCATTCTCGTTAGCATTTCGTTAAATCTTCTTTCAAGGTTCTTAGTTTCTTTGCATTGGGTTAGAACATGTTCTTTTAGCTCACAGAAGTTTCTTATTATCCACCTTCTGAAGCCTGATTCTGTGAGTTTATCACACTCATCCTCCGTTAGGCCTTGTTCTCTTGCTGATGAGGAGCTGTGATCCCCGGTAGGAGGAGAGGCATTCTGATTTCAGGTGTTCTCAGCCTTTTCGCACTGGTTTCTTCCCATCTTTGTGGATTTATCCACCTGTCGTCTTTGTAATTGCCGACTTTCAGATTGGGTCTCTGAGTGGACGTCTGGCTTGTTGGTGATGAAGTTTTTTCTGTTTCTTAGTTTTCCTTCGGGGGGCGCCCCTTCCCTACAGAGCTGGGCCTTCCCATGTTCAGCTTGTGCTTGCTCTCGGTCCTCAGCGCTTCCAATTGCTGTTCTCCTTGTGGGGATGGGACCAGCCGAGCCCGACTAAAAGGGCACCCAGTCCCGTACAATCCACACCGAGAAGCGCCGCGCCGGCCAAAAGAGTCGCGCTGGCGACCCGTGTGGCTCCCTCGCCGGGAATCTTCCAGTCCGTGGGCATCAAATATTCATCTGCAATTGCGGTGTCCATTCGCTCTCTGCGCCCTCACTGCGAGCCACAATCCTGAGCCGCTGCTACGCGGCCATCTGGGATCTCTCTCCACCCGGTGATGAAGTTTTTCTGTTTCTTAGTTTTCCTTTGGCGGACGCCCCTTCCCCACAGAGCCGGACCTTCCTGGGTTCACTGTGCTTGCTATGAAACTCTCAGTCCTCAGCGCTTCCAATTGCTGTTTTCCTTGTGGGGATGGGACGAGCCGAGCCCGTCCATCCCGTATACTCCGCACCGGGAAGCGACACGCTAGGGCGCCGGCAAAACAGCCGCGCCGGCCAAAAGAGTCGCGCCGGCGACCTGTGTGGCTCCTCTGCTGGGAATCTCCCGGTCTGTGGGCAACAAAAATTCGTCGGAAAGTGCGGCGTCCACTCGTTCTCTGCGTTTTCACTGGGAGCTACATTCCTGAGCTGTTGCTAATCGGCCATCTTGGATCTCTCTCCTGGTTATATCTCTTTATCAAGTATCTGAATGTCTTTATCAAACTATTCCTTATGGTTAATTCTATCCAAAGCCCTAGTCATAAATCCAGTGGAATTCTCAAGATTTTTCTCACTCTGTCACATCTGGCATCACAGACTGTTTCTTAAAATTCTGACCTCTGTTGGTAATACACTATCAACACCCTCCTTTACCTAGGTTGGTTAAGTCCTATTCATTCTTTTTATTTTTTATGTGTGTGTGTGTGTGGTTTTAATTTTTTCCCTGAGACAGGGTCTCATTATGTTGCCCAGGCTGGCCTTGAACTCCTGGGTTCAAGGGATTCTCCTGCCTCACCTCCCAAAGTGCCGGATTACAGATGTGAGTCACTGAACCTGGCCCTATTAGTTCTTGAAAACAAGCTGAGGTGTGATCTCCCCAGAAGACTTCCCTTGCCAGGACCTGACTGCCACCTTCAAAACACTGTATGGTCCCTATGTACTTGTCTTCTTCCTACTAGACATGAACTTTTCTTTGAGGGCCGAGGCTCTGTATTTTATTTCTGTCCACTGTCGACACAGAAAATGTTCTTTGAGTTAATCAATGAATTTTACAAAGATAAAGATAAGGAAACAGGCTCAAAGGAGTTAAGTAACTTGCTCAAGATTACATAGCTAGTTACGTTGTGAGCTAATAATTCAACCACAGGTCTTCTGATTCTAAATTCCCCCAAATACCACTTTGTGTACCATCAATCATATGTAAAGACTTCATTTACAATACAAAAATTGATCTTTTCTTGGGTATTCAATGATCGAGGAATGTAGAAATGGAGTAGGAAGGAATTATTTCATTCTCTATTTAAGCAGAAGTAACAGCAGTTCTCAAGGAACAGAGCTCGGAGCAATCTGTCCAGCCTCGGCACCAGGGTTGTAAAGAGGTCTTGGAGCCTTAGGCCATCTATGGGTCATCTAGAACAAGCATCTTCAATACACATGGTGTGTGAGAATCTTTTTGTTAAATGAACAAACGGAGAACAAAGATAAAACAAAACATGTTGGTCAAAGGAGACAAAGTTTCAGTTAGGACCAGTAAGTTCTAGAGACCTATGGTACAGAACGGTGACCGTTAATCATACTGCAGAGTAAAACCTGAAAACTGCTATGACAGATCTTAAATGTTCTCACCACAAAAGAAAAGTACGTGAGATGCTACTTATGTTAATTAGCTTGAGTTAATCATTTTACAATATAAACATATAGCAAAGCATCACAGTGTACACTATAAATGTATACAATTTTTATGTGTCAATTATAGCTTAATAAAGCTGGGAAGAAAAACAACTCTAACTCCTGGTTTCACTGATAGGTTACAGGTGTGATTCACTTCAGTGCCTTAGGTGATTCAAAACAAAAAATGAACTTAGAAGGTTATCTTTCCAAAGGAAGTAACTACTTGATTTTAACTAAAACACAAATAATATTAAAAGAAATGAAGAAAAGAGTTCCCCAAATCAAATTATTATGTATCAGCGTGGAAATTCAGTATAACTCAAAAACAGAAAGAAAGTTATTCTCTTTCCTATTTAGGTGATATTGGTGACTATTTTCAGACTCAATTCCAATGGCTAAAAAATTATGTGCATAAATTTATTTTCTTCGTATACAGCACTAGTTGTTATGAAAAAAATTAGCCCCTTATTAAAATTACTTTAGGAGACACGTTGATTACTGCTGAAATAATGAGAAAAACCAAGAGTTTAAACTCCCCAAGACAGATATTCATGGAAAGCAAAAGCAAGCTAAATCGAACTACACTAAGATATATTAGTTTTCTTAGAAAAAAATAATCTAAAACGCTGATCCAGCATTTTTTCCTTAAATTATATTTACAAAATGGAAATAGAAAATTTGTAAAATTAACGGTCAAATTATTGATTGATTGGTTGAGATAGGGTCTTACTCTGTTGTCCAGCCTGGAGTAGAGTGGAATGATCATGACTCACTGTAGCCTCAAGTTCCCGGGCTCAAGTGATCCTTCCACCTCAGCCTCTCAAGTAGCTGGGACTATAAGATATGCTCCACCATGCCTGGCTAATTTTTGGATTTCTAGTAGAGATGGGGTTTTGCCATGTTTCCTAGGCCAGTCTCAGACTCCTGGGCTCAGCATCCCCAAGTGCTGGGATTATAGGTGTGAACCACTGTGCCAAAGCCAAAGGTAAAAAAAGTTTGATCTTTGACCACCATTAACAGTATCAGTGAGGCCGGGCGCGGTGGCTCATGCTGTAATCCCAGCACTTTGGGAGGCCGAGGCGGGTGGATCACCAGGTCAAGAGATCGAGACCATCCTGGCCAACATGGTGAAACCCCGTCTCTACTAAAAATACAAAAATTAGCTGGGCGTGGTGGCGCGGGCCTGTAGTCCCAGCTACTCGGGAGGCTGAGGCAGGAGAATTGCTTGAACCCGGGAGGCGAAGGTTGCAGTGAGCTGAGATTGTGCCACTGCACTCCAGCCTGGCGCCTGGCGACAGAGTAAGACTCTGTCTCAAAAAAAAAGAGTATCAATGAATATCTCCTTATTTCAAAAAATATTTAAAAATTACAATGTCCAACTTGCTCAATAACAATCACCTTACATAAATAATGCAAAATGTATTACTAATATAATGAGCCATCATGTTCCCAAGATGTAAATGAGTCAAATAAACAGCAAGTATCATAGTTTCTAGGATGAAATCTCTCTTGGGGAGGGGAAAGAAAACATTTCTGAATAAAAGCTATGGCAAATGATTTTCTTGTACTACTTCTAAAAAATATTAGCATATATACCCTTTCCTTCTTGTACAAAGAAAAACTGATTCAATGAACTTGTCAAAGCATATTTTAGCAAAAACACAGAAAAAAAGAAAAGAAAATTTAAGTGTTTGCTTTGGCTTACAACTTCAGGTGACTTAAAGCAACCACAACAGTCCACAATGCTTCAGGTATTAATCATATTGTAAGTAAGTGGACCCCATTGTTCCAGAAAGCAGCAAAGGAAATTAGATTCTGATTAAAGTTTTTAAAAATTACTATTGCTTTACCAGTACAAGTAAAAATCAAATGGTTAGGTCTCCTTTTGATGCTATAATAATGAAATTGGCAAGGGGATCTGGCATACAAGTTTCTAATCTGAGTTGCTAAATAAATTTGCTAATGTACTGGTTGGCTACAGAAATGTAATAATCAGTATAAAGTCAGAACATTTCTTTAAAAGCAGCAAGGTTATAAACAGTATAATTATCAAATACTAGTAAAAAGTACTATACTTGAATTTCACTGTTAGATGCGTTAATGGAGAAAGGTTGGTGGAGGAGAAAAGGTTAAAAATTATAATTGGACAATAGAAAATCTCTTTCTAAATTAATATAATCATATCAGGTAAATTTCACTAAGCCAGATATAATTAAATACATTTTTACCTGTACAGAGATAATGTAACCATGTAAGTTTCCTTCCACTGAAATGTTGGCTATAAAATAATTCAAACTGTAAAAAAAAAAAAAAGAAAGAAAATCACATTATTTTTAGCTACTATAACTTACCTAGTTAATTAACACTATACAACAAAAGCAATAAAAACCATTCATATTAGAAAAGACATTATAGCCAATCTGGTATACCATCTCCTTTTACAGAGGAGAAAGCATGTTCCGTGGTCCCTAATCAAGGTCATACACATATTATTCCAGCTCTTTTTAATCGACAACCTGTTCTAGAGTTTTCTCCCCTAAATCACAGCACTGCAAATTTGACTTTCTGTACGAAATCAGAAATGACAGAGTCAGTGACTCATTACCATTTCTGAATGATACTATCGTGGATTTTATTAATTCCACTTACTAACCAAACACGGCAACATATACATTTCACCATGAAAACAGATACTCCACCTTCATTTTTTTTTTGAGACAGAGTTTCACTCTTGCTGCCCAGGCTGGAGTCCAATGGCAAGATCTCGACTCACTGACACTTCTGCCTCCTGAGTTCAAGCAATTCTCCTGCCTCACCCTCCTGAGTAGCTAGCTGGGATTACAGCTGCCCGTCACCACACCCAGCTAATTTTCGTATTTTTAGTAATGACAGGGTTTCTCCATGTTGGCCAGGCTGATCTCGAACTCCTGACCTCAGGTGATCCATCCACTTTGGCCTCCCAAAGCTCTGGGATTACAGATGTGAGCTACCACACTTGGCCCCACCATTTCTAATCACCCATTTGCTAACATCTAACTTCCACATCCAATCAGACATAAATACGAAGTTTTACGGTGTGTCTCTGGATATTCTTTTGCTGATATTATTGCTTACAATTAAATTTAAATTCTATTAACGCAGCCTTGAAATTTTAAACATTCCTCCGTGGACTGAATGTGTAATTACAGGACAAAAATACACAGTTCCTTTTTCTTTAATAAAGAGCTAGTACATAATAAAAACTGGAAAAATGAGGCTGGGCGTGGTGGCTCATGCCTGTAATCCCACCATTTTGGGAGGCTGATGTGTGCAGATCACGAGGTCAGAGATTGAGACCATTCTGGCCAACATGGTGAAACCCTGTCCCTACTAAAACACAAAAAATTAGCCGGGTGTGATGGTTTGCACCTGTAGTCCCAGCTACTGGAGGGGCTGAGGCAGAGGAATCACTTGAACTCGGGAGGTGGAGACTGCAGTGAGCCAAGATTGCAGCACTGTACTCCAGCCTGGGCAACAAGAGCAAAACTCCATCTCAAAAACAAAACAAACACAAACCTGGAAAAATGATAACTGAATGTGAAAAAGATAAAAATTCAACTTCTTTATAAAACTAAAAAATGAACTGCATTATGCCATAGTTCAGAATTCTGGACAAACTTTTGGCATGATATACTATATGTAACATACTTAAAGCTTTTGTTTGTATATCAAACTTTACCTTTTGTACTTTAAAAAGGAAGTTCACATAAAGCAGTCAGCAATGACTGACCTATCAGCTATATACTATGGCCACTCCTTAACAGCAAAAGTTAATAGCTACAGCCAAGAAAGTCAGTCAGTTCTTTCAGCAGTTACGACTCCAGATTGTGCCTAGTCCCTGGGAGCTGAAATTTGTTGAGCGTATTTTCCCTCTAAGGTGCAGCATCCTCCTCCACCAGCAGATCCACCAATTCCCTTGCAGGAAGAATGGGAAATGACTAGCCCTGGAATACTTCAGCCTGCCTGCTTGGTTCCAAACCAGACAAACAGCAAACTGAAATACATTGTATGGGGATTTCACAAGTATGATTTCACTAATTAATAATCCCCAGTGTATTAGTAAAATTCAGTAACTACTATATAGTCACAATTTATCTATAAAATATTTACAATGAATCTCTGGACAAAAGCAAAATTGAACTTTTTAAAATCCTTTATTTTTTTTCTCAAAACACTTTTGGAAATGAGAAATTCCAGCCTAAAAATGCCCATAATTTCAAGTGCACAGCTGGCTTTAAGATATATATTCCAAGCCTTAAAACACGTTTTACCTCTTCAGTAGTACTATTTGGTAAAGTTTCATTGATGAAAATATCAACATGCCAAAAGAAGATACTGATTTATCCTTATATTTATAATCTGACCTCAAAGACTCTCCTATCTATGGGTCAAGAACAGACTCCAATAAATTCATCAATTCATGTGGTTCTACAAAGACCAGAGTTATAAAACCTTCCTTGATTCTATCATTAAAATAATTGTGTTAGCAAAGCTTATTAGTAAGAAATATATGTTGGGTAAACTTCTTATTTTAAAATAAGTAGGATAAAAGCCAGCATTTTTCAAATACTGTTTAAGGGCATTAATTAGATCTCAAAGAGCCTTAAAAATTAACATTTCATATTCAATGAGTTTATTTACCTCTAATATATAGCTACATTAATATATACTACTTTAGATACTTCTTAATATTATTCAGGTTTTGGCCTAGGTAAAAAAGAAATATAACAATTAAGATTTGTTGGCCTAAAGTGCAAAATGAATTACTTTTAATTACAGCTTTAATTCTACAGTTTTGAAATACTTTGGTATCAATAAAAGTAAATTTTGATAAATAGTTATATTTAAGATTAAGATATAAAAAATGCAAATCACTAAGGCAGGATGAATTAATTTACATGTGAAAACTGTATACTGTTAAGTATACAAATGGAGTTCAAGCCTATGTATCTGAAAACTTGGACTTACCAGAAAAAAAAAAGAACTCCCTCTACTGGTAATTAGAGACAATCCAAATGGAGAGAACAGTATTTTTGGAATCAGAATTTTACAGATAGAAAGAAACTCACTTCCTAACTGTAAATGGAGGAACTAAAACCTGATGAAGGCTATACATCAATAGATAAAGTTTAAGGAGTTAAAAACTATAAACAGAAAATAATTATTTCAAGGAGGGAGAAAAGAAAAAACTAAAGGAAAACTTCACATCTGCCAGCTCCTAGGATTTTTTAAGAGAAATGTAAAAGACTGCCAATGGGTGGCTCATGCCTGTAATCCCAGCACTTTGGGATGCATCCTTTCTGTAAAATTTGTAATAACCTTGGGTTATAGTCTTCCCATCCAAAATGCTCTTCTTCACATAGGTTCTAAAATAGTCTGTGATACAGTCTCTTTTCAAAGATGATGTAAGAAGTCCTAATTTAGCCTCCTATTCTGAAAGTCTATCATGCTTGCCTTCCTGAAACCTACCTGACTGGTTACAAGACTCTCCTCTACTATTTCCATGAAACTACAACCACTATCAACCCCTGTTACTACTTACTCTCCTAGCAGTTACTTCACATATATTACCTACATTATAGGACAGAAATAAAAATATTACAAGGGTTGAATGAGGTATTTGCTCAAAATTCAAAAGGAAAACTAGTGATATTTTAAGCGTCGAATTCTAAGCTTTCTTCTGATATCAAAATTTTTATAATTTAAAACTGCTTAACAGCAGAATACAGATTTATTCAAAATAAGAGACATGCTTTGACAAAGAACTGTATGACATTCTTAGCATTATAGTTTTAATATTAGTAACTACAATAATTTATATTCTTCCTAAAGGGCAGATTGACTATAATTTGTGAATCTATCTTTATCACAGGAATCCTTAAGACCTTGACAAAATATTAAAGGTGATATAATAGGAAGACAGTTGTTAAAATTCCTTAAGTCTTCTAATATATTTCCTGCAAACTTACCATCTGTACACTTTTTTCTAATTCCTGGGGAATTGCAAATGTAGATGAAGGAGCCTGAGTAAGAGGCCATGCACCAGCCTAGAAGGAAAAGTAAAATAAAAAGCTAAACAGATCAACATCTGAATTGAAACATTTATTAAATAATCTAAGCATCTCAAAAAATTTTTTCTTTCTCAAAATGTTGATGAAATCTGAGTATTTCTATCATGGCACATTTCATTCCAAATCAATAGGACTTCTTTGTTTTTTGAGACGCAGTCTCACCCTGTCGCCCAGGCTGCAGTACAGTAGCACGATCAGAGCTCATTGCAACCTCCGCCTTTGGGGTTCAAGTGATTCTCGTGCCTTTGACTCCCAGTAGCTGGGATTACAGGTACATACCACCACGCCCAGCTAATTTTTGTCTTTTTGGTAGAGATGGGGTTTCGTTGTGTTGGCCAGGCTGGTCTGGAACTCCTGAGCTCAAGAGATTTGCCCCTCTTGGCCTCTCGAAGTGCTGGGATTACAGGTGTGAGCCACCATGCCCAGCCCAAATCAATAGAACTTTGGAAGCCACAATCTACTAACAGAACCAAACGTAATCGGGTATCCATTTATGAATCCTTTGTATCAAAGTACTGAAATGATTAGTAAATGGTCATAGTAAAACACATATTCATACCTGTAGAACATATATTTGAAAACTAATTCCCAAATCTATTACTGTGTCTTGGTTTTTGATAAAATTGTTGAACTTATTGTTGAGATCAGCGCTGACACTCATATCTGTATACATCCGATGTAGCTTGCTGGTAAACTCATAACCACAGGCTTGCTATAAAAAAGTTTTAGAAAATATATGACTTTAAAAGAAAAATAATAAGTCATATTGGTTAATAAGAATGTGTCACCATTGCTAGGTCTTTGGTCAAAGGTCCTTGCATTTACACTTACACCCAAGGACTAGTAATATATTCTTCATAAACCAAAGCAACTAATCAAAACCTTTCAAACTTCCTTTCTTTTTAAAGGCATATTTTAAATAGGTGAATGAAAATCACCTATCTACGAACAACAAATCTCCCCTTAAACAAAAACTTTTTCATACAGTCATCTCTTATTTCAGCACTGCAAAATGCCCCATTAATATACATAAGATACCATATAAGGATTTTGTTGTGTTTTAAAGACAGGGGTCTCACTGGTGCCCATGCTGCAGTGCAGTAGCTACTGGAGCCATCACGGTACACTACAACTTCAAACTCCTGGGCTCAAGTAATCCTCCTATCTCAGCCTCCCAGTAGCGGGTCTACTGGCATATACCACAGCTGTGGGTCTTATAAGGTTTACAGATAGTATCAAATGAAAGGTTACATAAATGATTACTGGGAATACTCCAGCCAACAGACAACTGTAAAAGAGCTATTTAGGCATATTTTTAATAGCATCTACTGAGTGATGCAAAAAACTATTTCTTTAAAATTATTCAAAATTCTGTCATTACCAGGTCAGAAAATCTGAATCTCTAATCTCGAAACACAAAAAGCTCCGTGTTCCATTAATGTTACTTTTTTCTTTTTGCAATTAATTAATTTATCTATTTAGAGACAGGGTCTTCCTCTGTCACTCAGGAGTGTAGTGATGTGATCATGGCTCACTGCAGCCTCAATGTCCCAGCCTCCAGCAATCCTCCCACCTCAGCCTCCGGAGTAACTGGGACTAGAGGCACACACCACCACACCTGGTTAACTTTTGTGTTTTGGGTACAGACAGGGTTTTGCCATGTTTCCGAGGCTGGTCTCAAACTACTGAGCTCAAACAATCTACCCACCTTGGCCTCCGAAAGTGCTAGGATTATAGGCATGAGCCACCACGCCTGACCAACACTACTTTTAGAAATTAAAAGCTAAGTTTTTTTTTTTGTAGGTTTAAAAAGGGGCACACAGCAACTGGAAGCAGTGGTACACGCCTGCTGTCCCAGCTGCTCAGGAGGCTGAGGCGAGGGACTGCTTGAGCCAAGGAGTTAGAGTGAGCGTGGGCAACGTAGGGAGACCCTATTTCTTATAAAAAGAAAAAGGAGCACATATATTCAAAATGTCTACTATGCAAAAAAATTTAACTATTGAATAATGCAAGATAAATAAGAACCTGCTACCACTTGTCAGTGTATAAGCAAGCTGAAATGATGTAAAAATAAATAGAAATGGAACTGCATTCCAAAATTGTACTTAAAGGAATATTTTAGGTGTATTCATTTATAAATAGCAATAATCTTTTATTGTTAATACTGATTAGCTTGTTAATCTTTTTTTTTTTTGAGACAGAGTCCAGCTGTGTCACCCAGGCTGGAGTGCAGTGGCATGACTTTGGCTCACTGCAACCTCCCCCTCCCGGGTTCAAGTGATTCTCCTGCCTCAGCCTCCCAAGCAGGGATTACAGGTATGTGCCATAATGCCTGGCTAATTTTTGTATTTTTAGTAGTGATGGGGTTTCTCCATGTCGGCCAGGCTGGTCTTGAACTCCTGACCTCAAGTGATCTGCCTGCCTCAGCCTGCCAAAGTGCTGGGATTACAAGCATGAGCCACCATGCCCAGCTGTGAATCTTCATGTAAACATACGTGTCTTGTCCTTTTAATACAGTATTTGTATAGCCCACTGTGTGAATATACGAATATACACTGAACCAGATGACTTGTTTCCTGTTACTGCATACAGTGCTGCAATGAACATCTTCATGTGCTTGTGAATGAATTTCTAGGACAGTACAGGATTAAAGACTTAACATTACCTTTAATTTGTTGATCATGGCTTCTTCAGAGTCCATAGACATGGATAACCCATGAATTAAACGTTTTGCCAGCATTCTTGCGTAGAACTACGTTTAAAAATATTTTTTTAAGATTACTTCCTTTCTAATGATTTAGCATTCAGTAATAAAGTTGACTGAAACACAAATGAAACTTTTCTGTTCACAACATACCTTCTGAAAGACGTCCTTGTCATCAATGTATTTGAACACCGTGATGAAGCTGGTGAGCCTGTCTTCCACTTCATTCTCTGTCATCCCTTTTGCCGACTTCTTCAGTAAGTTGTCACAGTACTTAGCAAGCTCAAGTAGAAATTGATAATAAATCTTACAAAGGGTGCTTCTGTATATATCATGCCTCAACGGAGGCAAAGTGGTGATACAATATAAGTTCAATGGACAGAGTTTTTGCTGTTTTTTCAGAGACTGGGTCTTGCCCTGTGCCCAGGCTGAATTGCAGGGGACAAGATCATAGCTCACTGCCGCCTCAAACTCCTGGGCTCAAAGGATCCTCCTGCCTCAGCCTCCCAAGTAGCTCGGGCTACAGGTATGCACAACCACATCTGGCTTCAAAAGCTCTATGTAATAATCATAAATGGTAAACTAAATAAAATATACATCATAAAGTTTTTAAAAAGAACTAGAACAAGTTCCAACATTGAGTCATCACTTACTGACCAATAAAGCAACTGATATAAGTAACATAAATTTTTAAAAGAACACCCAGGTGAGTTTGGAGTGGTTTTATAATTTGACATTGAACAAGTACTTTAAAAAAATGTTACAAAAACCTTGTAAAATTATGTTTCCATCAAAGGTTACCCAAACTTTATCAGCAGATTTCCTTTAGATTTCAGATTTAACAGAATCTACATGAAAAGTAATGCAAATTATTTCAAGATAAACATATGTTAAAATCCAAACTTTGTAAAATGAAATACTTTATCCTTTGGTTATTCTTTAAGAAAAGACACGTGGTATATTGCATTCCTTACATAAATGCCAAATTATATACAATGTAGATAATTTTCCTTCTATTTTTCTGAGAAATGTTACAAAAAATTAATTTGATATTCTCAGTTTTCATTTTCTAATACTGATTTTTCATAAGATTACTTTTAAGCAACAACCAAACTTACCAATTCAGGTGCTTTGCAAACAGACTTAGGCTCTCTGTAATTTACAACTGATGTAAGTGCCTAAATAAAAGACAGGCCATAATTAACCATCAGCCACAGAGAAAAAGTACAGCTAGTTCAATATAACCCATAATCTGTACATACAAAATTACCTCGCCACATACAACACAGCATTGCTGGTAGTTTGTTAATATTTTCACACCTAACATGATAGACTCCTCTGACTTTATTCTCTAATTACAAAATAACTATACATCTTGTTGCTATTGCAAGATACTCTGTAACTCATTACTGAAATTTGAAACAGATAAAGTAACACTACTTAAACAAAATTTACACTCTTGTAAGCAACTTTCCTTTAAAGTACACAAAAGTTCATATAAAACATATCTATTTTCTCTTTAAATATTATTCAACATAGCCTAAGTATTATGAAAAAAATCAATATTACAAATTTTTAAATTATGCAGGTCTATCCAGAAGATACCAGATTAAAAATTTCCCTTATAAAGCATAATCATGGAAAATTCCACAAACATTCAATTTAACTATTGAGTTAGTAATTTAAGTTATATTGCTGGGTGCAGTGGCTCATGTTTGTAATCCTAGCACTTTGGGAGACCAAAGCAGGTGGATCATGATGTCAGGAGTTCGAGACCAACTTGGTCAACATAGTGAAACTCTGTCTCTACTAAAATACAAAAATTAGCTGGGTGTGGTGGCACGTGCCTGCAGTCCCAGCTCCTTGGGAGGCTGAGGCAGGAGAATCGCTTGGACCCAGGAGGCAGAGTTCAGAGGACCAAGATCACACCACTGCACTCCAGTTTGAGTGACAGAGCAAGACTTCATCTCAAAATAAATAAATAATTTAAAAGTTATTATTTCTATTTTGACTTTCATATTTAAATTACTTAATCTCCATATCTAGATCAGAAATCTCATACTTAGAAGTCTAATCTTGAAACTGCCTAAAGAATGATAGAGTTTTATATACTTTTACTATATATATATTTAAAACTTACCTTATCCAACGCACTCATGAAGTGCTGATCACCATTCAAAACAGTGTTGATAAGTTGAACAAATTTACCATGTACTTCCAAAACTGACTCCACAAATAGTGTTGGCATCTAAAAATATGAAATATAAGTACAAAACCACATTTTAAGAGGTTCAAGGATAAAACTACTAGGCTTATTAAAGACTGAAGAGTAATTTTTTCCTCAAGGAAATTATGTTTTACATATGCACACTTGTCAGAAAATTGTTTTAGCTAAGACAGTCTGAAAAATTTTAAACTTTGGTGTTTAAAATAGCTTGTCATTCAACATGACAAGCTAATTTCATAGACTGTCTAGTACCTGCCAGACGAACCCACCAAAAGGACACTTTTCTACTGTGTTGAAATAACTTATCTTAAGGATAACAAGATCTGAACTACCAGGTCTATCGCTTTCATAGAGGCTTATATAAGCAAAGACTGCCTGCAAAGTCACTGAAGTCTGAAAGAGAGGAGAGTTACAAAGCCAGTAACCCTGAGAACAGAGACCCTTTGAACGGGGCAAGACAATCCCTCACATCTCAGAGAGAAGAAATACCTAATAAGTGGGAAAACTCACTTTTGCACTATTAGGTATTTCTAATATCTAATATTAGAACTATTCTTCTTAGTTAACTTCTTCATGGCAATAACCATGAAGAAGTTAACTAAGTCAGCTGGGATATGAGTCTACTACAAATGTATTCACTTATGTTTCCACCTCCCAGCCTTGACACAAACTTCTATGCTTCTATGCTCAACATCATTTGACATGGAATCTATAAACCTAACAATGTAAAACTAGTCAGTTTGATTAATAATACAGAGTAATAAACCTGAATACTACAAACCAACAGTTCTACAAAATAGAAAACTGTGGAAAAGGGAATTTGAAGAAATAAAAAAACAAAAAACAGACATTATTGTGGCAGAACATTAAAACTAAAAATTATTACTTGCCAAAGACCAGTCTGCAGCTAAGGTAACAAGCTCTAAAAAGCGCTCCTCAACAGTGATGTCTACACACTGATACCATCTTATAGACAAAGAGCAAACAGCTCTACTTAAAAAGAGATAGTAACACCTGATGTTACGTCTCTCTTGCTCGTCAACCGTCACCAGTAATAAGATTTGGCAATAGGAAAGACAAACTGTTATAGTCATATAATTGGCAACATATTCAAGAAGGATGAGTATTAGGGACTTGAGGGTCACTGTTTTGGGTATTTTGGGCAGCAAGCATATACATACAGAAGACTGTTTTAATCTAAACTTGCTTCCTGGACAACCAAATTCAGACAATATACAAAGGAGGCAAATTGCAAGTTGTCTATATTACCACTGATCGATACTAGTACCATGACAACAAACTACGTTATCAATGCTGATTACACAAAAACAGAGTTATTTAGAAATGGCAAGCTTATTTTTCTGTGAAAAGTTAACAACTGTTCAATGGACACCTCTGTATAGGTAAGCAGCAGCCTATCTCATCAATAGCTTTCTAATAATTTAATAATTCCGAAATGAGTCCAACAAATTCTAGGTTTAAAACATTAGAATAAAGATATTTCTTTTGTTGGCATGGTAAGACTTTTTCTTTGATCTTTCAAAGCAGTAAAGTCACAGGAAGGACTCCATGATGGATCTGACTAGGAGGAAAACACTGTACTTTCCCACACAACTCACGTTTTCCTGAGTAAGGTTGCTGGTTGCTCGAAGGCCCTCATCATGGATGTGGTTTTGCAGCTCCTGAATCATATGAGGTAAACCAGTGGACACAGCACGGAGTAGGACGTACATATTTGCCATGTCTGAGGGAAACAGACAGCTGATGATTAACTCCCAAATATCTTTCACTTATTAGGTAACATATGGCTCCAAGTATAGAAGTACAAGAGTATGCTGAGAAAAGTCCCCCATGCCCATCTCCCAGCCATCCAAGTCCCCTCCCCACAGGAAAGGTATGTGATTATTTAACATCTTCCCAAAGATATTTTGTGCAAATTCAAGTGAATACATATATTCGTCCCTTCACCATTTTTAATACAGTGTACTACATTTTGTATATTATTTGTAGTTTCAGAACACATTTTAACTTAGTAGTCTTTTCCTATTAGTGCATAAAGCATTTCTATGTGTTTTATAGCTGCACAGTACTCCATTATGTCGATATATTATAATTTCTTAACAACTGATGAAAATTTAGGTGGTTTCCAGTCTCTTGATATTTCAATGTTGTAATCAATAATCTTATACATGAGCAAGAATATATGCAGCATAAGTCCCTAAAAGTGAGGTTGTTGTGTCGAAGTTTAATCCTACAGACAGTTCCTTTTTTTTTTTTAGATGAAGCCTTGCTCTGTTGCCCAGGCTGGAGTGCAGTGGCCTGATCTTGGCTCATTGCAACCTTCACCTCCCAGGTTCAAGTGATTCTCCTGCCTCAGCCTCCCATGTAGCTGGGACTATAGATGGGTGCCACCACGCCTGGCTATTTTTTTGTATTTTCAGTAGAGACAGGGTTTTACTGCCTTAGCCAGGATGGTCTCAATCTCCTGACCTCATGATCTGCTTGCCTCAGCCTGCCAAAGTGCTGGGATTATAGGCGTGAGCCACCCTGCCCAGCCATAAACAGATCCTTCTAACCAGAGCTGCCAACAGCAGGGAGTCCCTCTGCCAACAACACGTTACCAAATAAACGTTTTGATCTCCGACACCGGGAGGTGAATAATGATCTCTCAGTGCAGTGGGTTTTATTTTAAACATTTTATTAAAACATCACACATATACAGAAAAGTATACAAACCGTAAGTGTATTAGCTTACTGAATTATCACAAGTGAACACACAACACCTATGTAATCACACCCAGGATAAGAAACAGGGACTACCTATACCCAGGAGCCCCTTCATGCTCCTTCCAATCACACACTCTTGCTCCTCTACAAAGGTAACCACTGCTGTGACTGCTAATCACAGACGAATCTGAACTATGCCAAAAAAATGGAATCACACGATTCTTTCATGTCTGGCTTCTTGTGTTCAACAAAATATGTATAAGGATCATTTCTGTTGTTGTACGTGGTTTTAATTTGTTCATTTCCACTCCTCTATAATATTCCATTGTATGAATATACTGTACTATTCTGCCGTTACTGGACATTTGAGCTGCTCCAGTTTATGGAGCTATTACAAACAATACTACTATGAACATTCCTGTATGTCTTTTTGTACACATGTCCATCCAACCACTGGCAGTCGGGAGGTGCGGCAGGGGGGAGGGCAGGGGTCATACATTTAGGAGTAGAACCGCAAGATCATAAAATATGCATAATATATTCCACTTAGCAGTCAATGCCATTTCCCAAAGTAGTTGCACTGATTTATACTCTCACTTCAGTGTTTAACAAGCTCCTACTACTTCCTATTTCTCAACACCTCCTTCCAGTCATCTAAATTTTATATAAAAATATAAGTATTGACATCTTAGTGTGGTTTTAATTTGCATTCACTTATTTAATGAAATTAACTTTTTATGTTTATTGGGCATTGGACATCTGGATATCCTCTGTTCTGCAGTGCTTGTTTTTTTGACCATTTTATATTTTGGATATAAATCTCTAGTATTGCAGCTACATTACCCTATAACTGTCTTCTGATGATGCAGTTACATGGTGTTTTTTTTGAGATGGGGTTTTTGAGATGGAGTCTCACTCTGTCACCCAGGCTGGAGTGCAGTGGCCAGATCTCGGCTCACTGCAACCTCCACCTTCCAGGCTCAAGTGATCTTCCCACCTCAGCCTCCCAAGTAGATTGGACCACAGGTGCATACCATCCCACCTGGCTAATGCTTGTATTTTTTGCAGAGACAGGATTCTGTCATGTTGCCCAGGCTGGTCTTGAACTCCTGAGCTCTACAAATCCATCTGCCTCTTAATGGCCTTTTAATGATCCAAAGTTTTTCCTTTTAATGTAGTCTACTGGATCAATCTCTCCTTTGCAGTTAGCGTTTTTTGTGTCCAATTTAAAATATCTTTCTTTGTCTCAAGGTTATGAAGATATTCTCCTATATTACCTTCTAGAAGTGTTATTGTTTTACCTTATATATTTAGATTAAAAATCTGTAGTGGGGATAGGTGCAGAGGCTCACGCCTGTAATCCCAGCACTTTGAGAGGCCGAGGCTGGCAGATCACAAGGTCAGGAGATCAAGACCATCCTGGGCAACATGGTAAAATCCTGTCTCTATTAAAAATACAAAAAAATTAGCAGGGCGTGGTGACACACGCCTGTAGTCCCAGTGACTTGGGGGGCTGAGACAGGAGAACTGCTTAAACCCAGGAGGCAGAGATTGCAGTGAGCCAAGATCGCAGCACTGCACTACAGCCTGGGTGACAGTGTGAGACTCCATCTCAAAAAAAAAAAAAAATCTATAGTGAATTGATTTTGTATAGGTATCTGAGGTAGCAATCAAATTTCATTTTATTCTCAAATGGATATCCAATTGACTGGGCACTGCGTATTGAAAAGCCCATCTTCTACCTGCTGCTCTGCAGCGCCACCTTGGTCTTACATCAATGGCCACATATGCAGGGCTTGTTTCTGGGGTCTCTTATTTTATTGGGGTATCTGTCCTTGTACCAATGCCTCACTGTCTTAATTACTATAGCTTTTACAGTAAGTCTTGCTGGCCTTTAAAGTCTTTCCATCATACTCTTCAAGATAGTGACTTTCAGAATTAAAATAAAATTATTGGGTTTGGACTACATTGTCCTGGATCTATGTTGCTTTAAAAAAACATGGGGCCAGGAGTGGTGGTTCATGCCTGTAATCCCAGCACTTTGGGAGGCCGCGGCAGGCAGATCATGAGGTCAGGAGTTCGAGACCAGCCTGACCAACATAGTGAAACCCTGTCTCTACTAAAAATACAAAAATTAGCTGGGCACGGGGGCAGGTGCCTCTAGTCCTAGCTACTCAGGAGGCTGAGGCAGAAGAACCGCTTGAACCTGGTAGGCGGAGGCTGCAGTGAGCCGAGATCGTGCCACTGCACTCCAGCCTGAGACTACTTAATGGTCTTTGCATATCAGTGGTCTGACATGGGGGAGAAAAAAGTCTATTTATGGCTGGGCGCAGCAGCTCACACCTATAATCCCAGCACTTTGGCAGGCAGAGGCGAGCAGATCGTCTGAGGTCAGGATCTCAAGACCAGCCTGGCCAACACGGTGAAACCCTGTCTCTATTAAAAATACAAAAATTGGCCAGGCATGGTGGCATGCACGTGTAATCCCAGCTACTCGGGAGGCTGAGGCAGAATTGCTTGAACCTGGGAGGCGGAGGTTGCAGTGTGCCAAGATCAAGCCACTGCACTCCAGCCTAGGTGACAGAGCAAGACTCCAACTCCAAAAAAATAAATAAATAAATAAATAACAGGTTTATTATCTTTCCTGCTTATAAAAGTCATGCATTTTTTAAAAAATCAGATATTGCTGATTTTTATATTATATAATTATATTTATTATATTAATTATATTTCCTTTGTATAGTCTCTGCCTTCATTCCTCTTTATCAGGAATTCTAAATGTATTAAGGAAATTAGCTCTTATAACATAAAAAAATGTATAAACACAATTTCCCACTTTTTCTTCTGATTTTAGGACACTCTTTGTAAACACTTTCCCAAAATAGTCTTTCAAAGTAAACTATTAATAATCTGTAAAAAAGTTATTTCAAGTATTTTAAAGACTACTACTAAAATATGCATTAAATCGAGTGGCTGGAAGATGAAATAAAAGGTGCATTTATAATTTAATTTCTACTCACATTTATGTCTGGTGTCACTTACCATTTTTCTTCTCTTGTCGAATGATATTATGACATTCTGCATGTAAAAACTGTAAGTGGTCTGCTACCATTCGTTGTTGACATTCATGAATCACTTTAGTGTATGAACTTGGATGTAGGTATTTTCGACATCGAATTTCTTCATCTTTTAATCTACCTAGGACCTATAGAAATATATTCTTACAGTCAAGAATACAAAGTTTTACTATGGTATCTGTAATAGCAAGTAACAGCCAAATTTTAACAGCTGAATTAAACATGGCAAAGGTAACAAATAAGGGTTACATAAGCTATTTAAACCCACATTCCATAAATCATTTCAAATTTTTATTTAACCTACTAGCTGTGTCATCCACATTCCACCAGTCTTATAAGCAAGAACTAAAAGTTAAATACTCTGCATTTTGTCTTCATTTACCTACACCATTCATCCTATTACATGAGCAACATAACATGTAACAGGAAAAGTGGGTACAGATAATTAAAAATCAGAACAGGTGATCTGTATGAATGACTATCAAACTAAAAAATAAATTATATCGAGATCAAGTACATGAATCTAATTATTTTATATTGGTGTCTCTTCTCGTAAAATGGAACTGTATGTGCATGATAGTTTACTATCACATTAAAGATTTCATTAAAATTTTTGAAAGTAGGGGCAGGGCACGGTAATCCCAGCACTTTGGGAGGCCAAGGCAGGTAGATCACCTGAGGTCAGGAGTTTGAGGCCGGCGTGGCCAATATGGTGAAACCCTGTCTCTATTAAAAATCAAAACTCAGCTGCAGGTGGTGGTGCATGCCTATAATCCAAGCTACTTGGGAGGTTGAGGCAGGAGAATCACTTGAACCTGGAAGACGGAGTTGGGGGGTGGTAGTGAGCCAAGATCTCGCCACTGCACTCCAGCCTGTGTGACAGAGTGAGACACTGTCTCAAAAAATAAGGCCTGGCACGGTGGCTCACGCCTGTAATCCCAGCACCTTGGGCCAAGGCAGGCTGATCACATGAGGTCAGGAGTTCGAGACCAGCCTGGCCAACATGGTGAAACCCCGTCTCCACTAAAAATACAAAAACTTAGCTGCGTGTGGTAGCAGGCACCTGTAGTCCCAGCTACTCGGGAGGCTGCGGCAGGAAAATGACTTCAACCTGGGAGGAGGAGGTTGCAGTGAGCCAAGATCGCACCACTGCACTCTAGCCTGGGCAGTAAGAGGGAAACTCTGCCACAAAAATAAATAAATAATAAAACTTTTGAAAGTAAATATTTATTTAGCCATAGTCAAATATGTCAATCAAGAACTTTATTAAAGTTTATCCTACATAAAGCACTGAGCTTCAAATAACACTGGTTAATATTAACATTAGCCAATAAGGAAAACAATAAAAGAATTTGACATATACACATACAAATGCCCAGGCTTGGAAGCACTCTGTAACATGAAGCTGTGTAGTTAAGAGCTGCCGAAATTAAGTGCTCCGGGGAACTATATACCCCTGGTCCTTTTGCACGTGCTGCTGAGTTGGCCTGGGCACCAGGTGATTCTGGGAGTGCATATCATTCCTGGAAAGCGTACCAGACATTTTCAACAAAAATGAGGCTCAAGACTGAGCAGAGTCCCACCCTCCTGCGTTTCCTACTGCGCTACCCTTTGAAGCCAGGAGCTCAGGGCAAAGGCACAGACTGAGGCTGGGCAAGAAGTGGTCTAGAGCAGCGGTCCCCAACCTTTTAGGCATCAGAGACTGGTCTCGTGGAAGATATTTTTTCCACAGATGGTGTGGGGGCAGCGTTGGTGGGGGCAGGTGGCTTCCAGATGAAGTGTTCCACCTCAGATCGCCAGGCATTAGATTCTCCTAAGGAGCACGCACAACCTAGACCCCTCCCATGCAGAGTTCACAAAGGGGTTCGCGCTCCTATGAGACTAATGCCGCTGCTGCTGTGACAGGCGGTAATGCTCACAAAGTGGCTGCTCACCCGCTGCTGCGCGGCCCAGTTCCTAACAGGCCACAGATCAGTACTGATCCTCTGCCTGGGGGTTGAGGACTCCTGAACTAGAGGACAAAAGTATCCACCACATATTACATCAGCTAAGAAAGGCACTTTGGTTAACCATAAATCCCTTAAGGGCTATTTTTATAACAAATAAAAAGGATTACGCCTATTAGTCATTCAGAGCATACCATACTGACTTTAATCTGCTTGCTAAATTAACTTAATGCAACAGCAATTACAGTGGGTCTGAGAGAGGTGAAGGAGGATGAAAGAAGGGGGAAAAAACCCAATAACTTGGGGGAGAGAGGTGCATATCAAGAGAAAGGTAGACAAGGTTGGACTGCTCCGATGCAGGGCTTCACACAGCTCTAAAAACCCCGGGGAAAGAACAGCCAAACCCAGAGGATCACAGCAAGGGAGGCAGAAAGGCTGTCCTGACTCATCCCCCAATTAACTAAATGGAGAGCAAAGCCCGGGATTTTGCCCTTGAAGCTAATATGGTCCAACATTATTTCCTGATAAGAGCTTTTCTTTCTCTTTCTTTTTGTGAGACGGGATCTCTCTGTCGCCCAGGCTGGAGGGCAGTGGTGCAAGCTCAGCTCACTGCAACCTCTGCCTCTTGAGCTCAAGTGATCTTCCCACTTCAGCCTCCCAAGTAGGTAGGACCGGAGGACCACACCACCATGCCTGGCTAATGTTAAAATTTTTTGTAGAGATGGGGTTTTGCTACGTTGCCCAGGCTTGTCTGGAACTCTTACACTCGTGTAATCTGCCCACCTCAGCCTCCCAAAGTGCTGAGATTACAGGCACAAGCCACTGTGCCTAGCCTGAAATAAGCTTTTCTAATAAACATTCTTTTCCAAACCTAATTTATTCCAGTGCCTCACCCTCCCTTTTAACATTCTGAGATGTAATTTACATATTATATAATTCACCCATTTAAAGTGTGCAATTCAACGGTTTTCGTATATTACGTTATCAATGTTTTTAAACTGTAGTAAAAATATAGATCATAAACTTTAACCATTTTTACGTGGGCAATTCAGTGGCATTAAATAGCACAATGTTTTGTAAGCACCTCCATTATCTACTTGCAAATCTTTTTCATTACCCCAATCAGAAACTGTGTAGCCACTAAGGAACAAAACCCCACATCCTCCTCCCCGATAACCTCTAATCTACCTTCTGTCCTTTTGAATTTGCCTGTTCTAGGTATGTCCTATAAATGGAACCATAGAATATTTGCCCTTTTGTGTCTGGCTTATTTCACTCAGCATTAATATTTTCAGGGTTTGTCCATGTTGTATCATGTATCATAACTTCATTTTTTAAGGCTGTGTGGTGTTGTGATATATATGCACATTGGTTTTCATCTGTGGTTCCTGGTCCTTAACTCCCTTAGCCCTAGTTCCAGTCTTTAGTTATAATGTGGAGGGTGTTAGGTCTCAGGAAACAGAATCTCTCTCCTACCCTCCTTCCACCTGCCTCAAGGCAAGACTCTAATCTTGTCTTGCCTTTCTGACTGTGGGTCATAAGAAACTCCTCAGAGAAAGCCCCACCCTATACACTGGAGTAAAGACTACGCACATCATGAAGTTTCCGCAAAAATCCGGGAAGACTGGGTTCCACAGGGACAGAAGCTCCTGCACTCAGGATGATTTCAGACCTTTCCCTATGTATCTCCCCATGTGGTCATCTGTGTCCTTTAAAATATCCTTCTTAAGCCTGGGCACAGTGGCTCACACCTGTAATCTCAGCACTTTGGGAGGCCGAGGTGGGTGGATCACAAGGTCAAGAGATCAAGACCATCCTGGTCAACATGGTGAAACCCTGTCTCTAGTAAAAATACAAAAATTAGCTGGGTGTGATGGTGCACACCTGTAGTCCCAGCTACTTGGGAGGCTGAGGCAGGAGAATCGCTTGAACCCAGGAGGCAGAGGTTGTAATGAGTGGAAGTCACGCCACTGCACTCCAGCCTGGTGACAGAGCGAGACTCTGTCTCAAAAAAAAAAAAAATCCTTTTCAATAAACTAGTAAACATTAAGTGACTGTTTCCCTAAGTTCTGTGAGCTGCTCTAGCAAATTAATGGAACCCAAAGAGTCTCAACTTGAAAGTCAGTCAGTAGTCTGGAGGCCCAGACTTGTGACTGGTGTCTGGGGATGTACAGGGCAGTCTTGGAGACTCAGCCCTCAATCTGTGGGATCAGCCACTATCTCAAGTTGATGGTGTTAGAGTTGAACTGGAGGATACCTGGCTGGTGTCTGCTGCTCAGTGTGTGGGAGAAAAGAGTCATGCCTTTGCTTAAAGAAGCCTTCTGTGCTGATGATTGTTGTTGTGGTGTGAGAGTAGAGGAAAAACATGGTTTGAGAGAGTTTTCCCCTACACAGGACGAATAATATTTCAATGCATGTGTGTATCCCACTTTGCTTATCCTTTCAACTTCTGACAGACATCTGGGCTATTGCCACCATCTGCTAGTGGCATCCTTTTGAGAGCCAGAGAGAGCAAGAAGGTGTATGTATCACAGATAATTTGTGTGATTCTTAGGGCTGGATCTAGAGGCTTCAGCAAGAGTCTAAGGTGCAGAAAGGGCTATGAGCTAAGAACCACTCATCTAGTGTAACCTAAACTTAACTGATGGGGGAAAAGTTCTGGATAATTTGCTCAGGGGCCAGTGCTAAATAGTAACAAAAGCAGGAAGAGACTCAAACAACTAAGACCTCTAGATCAGGGCTTTGTGGACCACAGACCAATGTATGACAGCTCATCCACTTATACCACTTGACCTTTCTTGGCTACATAAACTAACACAAATTATCCAAAAATAAAACACTTGAAATCCAACAATGCAGATGAAAAAACCTGGCTAGGAGTTCTAATATCTTATATATGGTGATTTAATTTGTATTACCATTTTTTCTTCTACTACTGAGAAAATATACTTGGGTTTAACATATAATAACTAATACGTACAGGTTTAGTGATCAATTAAAATTTCTTGGCTGGGTGCAATGGCGCACATGTATAATCCCAGCACTTTGGCAGGCTGAGGCAAAAGGACTGCTTGAGTTGAGTTCTGAGACCAGCCTGGGCAACATAGCAAGACCCTATTTATATAAGAAAAATTTTAAATTTTTTTTAGATGGAGTCTCACTCTGTCTTCTGGGCTGGAGTGGAGGTTCCACTAACTGCAACCTCCGCCTCCTGGGTTCAAGTGATTCTCCTGCCTCGGCCTCCTGAGTAGCTGAGATTACAGGCTCGTGCCAGCACGCCCAGCTAATTTTTTGTATTTTTAGTAGAGATGGGGTTTCACCATGTTGGTCAGGCTGGTCTTGAACTCATGACCTCATGATTCGTGCGCCTCGACCTTCCAAAGTGCTGGGATTACAGGCGTGAGCCACCGTGTCCGGCCTAAGAAATTTTAAAAGGTGCTGGGTGTGGTGGTGTGTGCCTGTAGTCCCAGCTACTTGGGAGGTGGAGATAGGAGGACCACTTTAGCCTGGGAGCCATGATCAAGCCACTGCACTCTAGCCTGGAAACCAGAGCAAAACCATGTCTCCAAAAAAAACAAAAAAACAAAACCCTCATGTGGGATTGTTTCTCAGCCTTCCAAGAACTTAACAGACCAAAAGAATGACTTATCCCAAATGTCTAGAATTATTATATTTTCCCTCATATTTTTCCTTTCATTTTAAAGGAAGACAAAAACCTAAACACAGAGCTTCTGCACTTATCCTATTCTCTAAATCACTAAGCATGAAATCCAGCTTATTATTCTGCCAAGAATATGCATATAGGTTAATTTCAAGAACAAGTAAACCAAGCATCAAAAAGCATCACCTATGATGAAACAGGAGGGGTACTGTTTTCTTAGGAAAATGGTGTAACAAGAGTAATGACTTGTCAATAGATATGGTATAATAACCATAACTCAGAGTTATTGATCAAATAAACAATCTTTTTCTGCCAAAAGAACAACAACAACAAAAATACTAAGAATTATGTGAAATAAAACCAGGCCAGATACAAAATAGAGAAATTTATTTAATATGTCTTATTTCTTACCTTTTCCATATACTGTGAGCAGTTTGATTCTTGTAATAAATTTGAAGCTTCTTGTTTGTAATACTCTCCTGTTTCAGTCAGAAAGGGAGACTCAAAGATTTCCTGATAAAACTGAATAAATCAATTACATCATATTAGAAGAAATTAGAACAAGCAGTTTAAGAAATTTTACAGTCTGATTATTTATGTTTATAAAGGAGGCTGTTTACCTTTAAAGGGAATTTTTTCTTATACTGTTCAACATGAACAAAGGAGTTAATAACCCCATGGATTACTTTCTGGTTTGGGTCTTCTCCACCACGATCACTAAAACAAGGTATAACACAAGATATTCTTGAGAATACAAGTATCTATGGAAATATACCAAAGTATGCTAAAACATGGTTCCTTATTCCACTGGTCTAATCAAAGTGTGAAGAACTATAAAAAGGTACATGCATGAATCTTAACTATTTTTTCATATCACAGCTGAGTTAATATTTATGATAGTTAATGTTTACATTAGATATCATTTGAAGAAATTAAAAGGAAAACTGATTGTAAAGTTCAAGGCACTATGTCAATACTAAGATGACACTTCTTTAATTTTAACAAAGTAGATACGAGCTCATCAATTCAAAACTTTAATACTGGTGATTAAAAATACTTGAATTTCACTCACTACAAACTATAAAGTCTTAATCATATTAAGACATGTAGGCGAATATTAGCTTTTCTAATTACAGGAATATGAAATAGAACCAGGCACCGTGGCTCATGCCTATAATCCCAATACTTTGGGAGGCCAAGGTGGGAGAATCCCTTGAGTCCTGTCTGAGTTTGAGAGCAGCCTGGGCAACATAGTGAGACCACACACACACACACACACACACACACACACACACACACACACAAATTATCTGTACATGGTGGCACATGCCTGTGGTCCCAGCTACTCTGGAGCCTGAGGTAGGAGGATCGCTTGAGCCCAGGAGGGGGTCAAGGCTGCAGTGAGCCATGATTGCACCACTACACTTCAGCCTGGGTGACACAGCAAGACTCTGTCTCAAAAATTTTTTCAAAAAGAAAAATGAATTAGAAAAAATAGTTTGTTTAAGCCACAGTAAAATAATCTAGCTCTAAATTGGGATTTTTTTGACTCCAGTACCAATGCTTAAATAAAATCATTAGGGTTTACCTCACTACACGCAATCTTCCTACTTTAAAATAATTTCTTCTTTGCATTAATAGTATCACAAAGAGAGCAACAGAAAATATATTCCCTAATAAGAGCTTCTTGTTCTTTATATAGGATGTAAGACTTTTCTATAATTTAAGAAAAGCATCAAGGAAAAGCATCCAGGCAATTACCTTTACATACTAGAGTCCCTCCCTGCCTCTGAAGCCCTCTAATCTCTTTGATGCTTCCTTTAATTATTTGGATATTCTGGGAAATGTTTTTCGTACATGAATTAATATGGCTGCAGTAATTCTGTCAGTCATAGAGATTCTTGATATCACTAATTAGTTCACATAAGGTCACACATGTGAGCTCATTTCCTTGGCTTGGTTCACCTGTGTGACTTTATATGGTGGGTTTAGTTCCTTCCTAAGCCCACATTCAATTTGGTGAAATAACGGTCTGACCTGTTATCCTGTTCTGCTTGTGGTGGAAGAACAGATACTTTGGAGGACATACTGGCAAAACTCTAAGTGCACACAATATGACCCCAAGCAAACATCTGCATATGTGCACAAGAGACACAAGAGCGGTGTTAGTGGAAAAACTGGAAAGAACCTAATATATGCCACCAGGAGAAGAGTTTAATAAAGTGAGGCAGGCTTCACTAGTTGAAGTCTGAGTTCATCCTGGTAAAGTTTGAAAACCTAACTGGCCACCTGAGGATGACAGCAAACCAACTCATTATCTCAAAAACTGGGTTACTGGCTGGCCATGGTTGCTCATGCCTGTAATCCCAGCACTTTGGGAGGCCGAGGTGGGCAGATCACTTGAGGTCAGGAGTTTGAGACCAGCCTGGTCAACATGGTGAGACCTCCCCCCCCATATCTACTAAAAATACAAAAGTTAGCTGGGCATGGTGGCAGGCGCCCGTAATCCCAGCTACTCGGGAGGCTCAGGCTGATAATTGCTTGAATCCAGGAGATGGAGATTGCAGTGAGCTGAGATCACGCCATTGCACTCCAGCCTGGGTGACAAGAAAGAAACTCTGTCTCAAAATAAACAAATATAAAAATAAAAAATAAAACCAAAGTTAGTTCTTTTGGGAGAATAAAACCCAACAAACTACATACACCTCTAATAAAAGTGATCAAAAAAGGAAAATGTGAATAAACAATAATATGAAGACATTATTCCAGGTGAACATAAAAACAATGTACTAACCAAATGATTATGATCAAAGTTATCACCAATGAGAAGTCGTGTTGACACCATCTATTCCTTAATATAATCTGGTAAGAAGGGCACATTACCTTCTGGTGTTTTTCCAAAAACCCATAGCCTCAGTCTAATCATAAGAAAATATTAGGGAAACAAAAATGGAGGCACAGTCTATAAATACTTGATCACTACTCTTTATATCAAAAGAAAACGCTCCACAGAATACAGACATGACAGCTAAATGTGATTTTGTGATCTGGACTGAATGAGAACATCAGTGCAAAGGTAAATGCATATGAACTGTAGTTTAGTTAATAATGTTATACCCATACACATGTACCCCAGAACCTAAAGTGCAATAAAACATATATATATAAAATAATAATAATGTTATGCCCATTTTCATAAATATACTATCTACATCTATGAAGCTAAAATTACTTCAAATAGTTTTTTTTTAAGAGAATACTGTTACACAACTACTTCCCAATGATTTTGCAAAAAAAAAAAAAAAAAAAAAAAACAATTCACAACTGATTTAAGAAGAAATACAAGTTTGACTAGTCTTAAGAGCTGAAATAACTGAGCCACTGTTAAAAATCTTCTTATACAAACAAATCATCTTACAAAGAAACCCAGGGCATCAATGATTTTTCAGTTTTACTAAACATTTAAGAAGCTGATAATCCCAACTGTATACAAACTTTTCTTTTCAAAAGAAAAAGAGGGAAATACCCATGAATTCATTCTACAAGGATAAGCTGTATACCAAACACAAAGACATGGCAAGACAGAATAATCACAGACCCATTCCACTCATGGGGACAGATGCAAAATTCCAAATAAAGCATCAGCAAATCAAATGCTATAAAAACTGTTATGAACAAGGATCAATCTGGTCTTTATCCTAGTTATACAAGAATAGTTTAATATTAGAAAATCCATAAACAGGCCAGGTGCAGTGGCTAACACCTGTAATCACAGCACTTTGGGAGGCCAAGGAGGGCGGAACACCTGAGGAGTTCAAGACCAGCCTGGTTAGTATCTTGAAACCATGTCTCTATTAAAAAATACAAAAATTAGGCCAGACATGGTAGCTCATGCTTGTAATCCCAGCACTTTGTAAGCCGAGATCGGTGGATCACCTGAGGTTGGGAGTTCAAGACCAGCCTGACTAACATGGTGAAACCCCGTCTCTATTAAAAAAAAAAAAAATACAAAAATTAGCTGGGTGTGGTGGCAGGTGCCTGTAATCCCAGCTACTCAGGAGGCTGAGGCAGGAGAATCGCTTGAACCTGAGAGGAAGCAGAGGTTGCAGTGAGCCGAGATCACACCACTGCACACCATCCTGGGCAACAGAGCGAGGCTATCTCAAAGAAAAAAAAAAATCCATAGAAGTAACTCATCACATTAACAGAGTAATAGAAAAAAAACAGCAACAATCATATACTTCACTCAATAGAAGAAGAAACATCATTTTTATCAAATTCAGCACCAATTCCTTCTAATCTCATTGTTCCGATCATGAGTATTAAAAGACTAGAGGAGGCATTATCTTAAATGAGGAAATGTTATGGATATAATCTTTAAAGTCAGAAATGAGACAAAGGTCCTCATTATCCATCACTTCTCTTTGGAGGTCCTAGCCAATGCAGTAAAGCTAAGGATAACAGGCAAACATACACACACACACACACACACACACACACACACACACACACACACACACGGAAGAAACAAAACTTACGATAGCTTACATAGAAAATCCAAAAGCAAGCACGAATTATTAGAAATAATAAAATATGTCCAGGCGTGGTGGCTCACTCCTACAATCCCAATACTTTGGGAGGCTGAGGTGGGCGGATCACCTGGCCAACATGGTGAAATCCCATCTCTATTAAAAATACAAAAATTAGCAAGGCATGGTTGCGCCCAGCTACTCGGGAGGCTGAGGCAGGAGAATCACTTGAACCCGAAAGGCGAAGCTGCAGTGAGCTGAGATCGTGCCACTGCACTCCAGCCTGTGAGACTGAGCAAGACTCTGTCTCAAAAAAAAAAGGACAGGCATAATGAATTTAGAGTTAGATTAGCCCAGATATGAATCCCTAGAATTATTATTAGATGGAGGATGGAGGCTGGAGTGAAATGATCTGAGTCAGACCACTGCCACTGACTTTTGCATGTCGAGGATGTCATGGATGTAAAATGGTGACAGTAATGGTATCAGCCTTCTAGTGTTGTGAGGAGTAAATGGGAAAATGCATGCAAAATTTTTAGCATGCATCTTTTTGGTATGTAGTTCCCATGTTTAATTTCTATTATTATTAATATGCCTTAGTTTCTTCCTTAACTGTAACATGCAAAACTCTAAGACAGCTGTTATGAAGAATAAGTGAAATCTTAGTAAAGTATGTGAAACAATGCTTAAATGGAAGCTGATTATAACAAAATAAGACAAGCAGACCAGATAATCTATCTTTCCAGAATTAATATCCTATAGTTGTATTATTTTTCTTACAGTTTCTTTCATTTTTCATCACATTCATTTTTAGCAAACTTACAATCACACAAGAAAAATTTACTAGGTTGGGATAAAATTATATTTAAAAAGATATTTCACAAAAGTACATTTAGAAAGTGTAACAATATTGTCATTATACTTTTAAGGTAAAACACCTGAATTCCAAAAAGAATATATTTTCGCAGAAGAATTATATTAGAACTTAAAAGTTTTGTTGGGAGTGTTCTTTTAGTTCATAGTTTTGTAAAGAAAAGACGAAGAAAAACAATGGGTTACAGCCAACTGCTACACTATTGCCTTTCGTCTCCAGCTCTCTCTCTCTCTCTCTCTCTCTCTCTCTCTCTCTCTCTAAAAACAACAGAATCATTAAAACTGTCAGTGACAATTTTTTTTTTTTTTTTGAAACGGGGTCTTGCTCTGTCGCCGGGCTGGAGTGCAGTGGCGCAATCTCGGCTCACTGCAACCTCCGCCTCCTGGGTTCAAGCGATTCTTCCACTTCAGTCTCCTGAGTAGCTGGGACCACAGGTGCGTGCCACCATGCTTGGCTAATTTTTTTGTATTTTTAGTAGAGATGGAGTTTCACCATGTTGGCCAGGATGGTCTCGATCTCTTGACCTCGTGATCTGCCCACCTCTGCCTCCCAAAGTGCTGGGATTACAGGCATGAGCCACTGAGCCTGGCCGCATCAGTGACAATTTTTAAAAATCAAGTTACTGGTTGCTACCGCCTACTTTCTATTTGGCATTAAAAATGTAAAAATATCCTCTTACCCTCTTATGTGAGGCATTGGGGAGGGGGTGTATGTTTAATCCCTTACTTCCTACCAGGAGTCTCATACTAAGTACCATGGCTTTGACAAATTATTCCTCATATTTAAAAAGTCCGTATTTGGGTCTTCTTGAAGAACACAGATGTAGGTGGAGTGGCCATTATTACATTACAATTCATTGATCTAGATAATTCCTGTAACATCAGTTCCAGTAACTTGGAATTTATTAGATGTATATTTGTGTGACTGACAGAGTGTTTCTGAGAGTCTTTGAGCCAGAGCTGATCCAAGGATGTTCTATTCTGGACTCTGTAGGAAAGCGTTCTTTGCATCAAATTGTATTAACACAGCACTATGGTAAAAGTGTCAACCACTGTGAGCCACGGGTAGAGTGGGAACCCGTTTTCCCACAAATTTATCTCACAAAATTAGCCACATTATTGATTATAACACTGAGGCTAAGAGGTAACCAACTAACTAGAAGAATCTATTTTCTTGAATAGGTAGTCCTCACTGGGATTTAAACAAATAATATATATAAGCAACACAGGGCACTGCCTAGAAAGTCTAAGAGTCTCAGCTCTGAAAAGCAATGAATCACTTCTCTAAGGTAGTTATTTATTTACTAAGCATATTAGAGTATAAGAAAAGACCAGAGCTCCCCCAACAACAACAACGAAAAAAAACAAAAAAAAAAGAAGAAGAAAATAAAACAGCTTAAAAATGCTGGCATTTAGAAGTAAAATAAGGCTCATTTTAGTAAAATCAGCCCCAAGGCCAGTCACTGGCTGTGCAACCGTATACTACTTTAAAACCACATCAAACAACAAAATAAAACTGACTCAGCAAGATAAATGTCAGCACTTACTTTTTGATTTCTCGAAGCAGCATTCGGATAAGGACGGCCTGAAGTGGTTCAACCATCAATTTCCTCCACATATCCAATGCTAGCTGCCAGGAAAAACAAAAATTATTAAGGCTGAATTCTTAGTGTATATTTTAAACATTTGTTCAAGATTTTTTTTTAAGTAAAAATACTCATCAAAAGAAGTATTTATACTAATAGTTCAAAATTCAAATAAAACCTAAACAAAAATTTAAAAATTCAAAGAAAATACATTTCTTATTTGAAATATCAATGACCATTCTACTAGCCTTGTCAACATTAGTAAGGTTTCATTATTAGTTGAAAATCTTATACAAATAATTGATTATTATAAAACCTTAATTTAGGCCGGGATGGTGGCTCATGCCTGTAATTCCAACACTTTAGGAGACTGAGGCAGGCAGATCACAAGGGCAGGAGTTCCAGACCAGCCTGGCCAACATGGTGAAACCATGTCTCTACCAAAAATTCAAAAACTTAGCTGGGTGTAGTGGCACGCCCCTGTAGTCCCAGCTACTCAGGAGGCTGAGACAGTAGAGTTTCTTGAACCCGGGAGGTGGAAGTTGCATGCAATGAGCCAAAATCGTGCCACTGCATGCCAGCCTGGACGACAGAGCAAGACTCTGTCTCAAAAAAAAAAAAAAAGCCAGGTGTGGTGGCACACGCCTGTAATCCCAGCTACTCATGAGGCTGAGGCAGGAAAATTGCTGAACCTGGGAGGTGGAGGCTGCAGTGACCCGAGATCGAGCCACTGCACTCCAGCCAGGCAACAGAGGGAGCTCTGTCTCAAAAACAACAGCAAAACCCTTAATTTATTGATTGTTAAATACTCAACACTACAAATGGGCTATAGATATCACGACCATACAGAAACAAAGGATTTATGTTAATCATGTGATTTGGCTGTATACTGTTTTAATTATGAAAAATTTCATACTAACATAAAAGAGCAAGTTGGTTAAAAGAGTAATAAAACACCCCTGTATTCACCACCCAGTTTAAGAAATACAACTTCACTGGGCGCGGTGGCTCGCGCCTGTAATCCCAGCACTTTGGGAGGCTGAGGTGGGTGGATCACAAGGTCAGGAGTTCCAGACCAGCCTGGCCAACATAGTGAAACCCCGTCTCTAACAAAAATACAAAAATTAGCCAGGTGTGGTGGCACGCGCTTGTAATCCCAGCTACTCAGAACGCAGAGGCAGGAGAATCACTTGAACCCGGGAGGCAGAGGTTGCAGTGAGCAGAGATCGTGTCACTGCACTCTAGTCTGGGCGACAGAGGGAGACTCTGTCTCAAAAAAACAGAAAAAGAAAAAGAAAAAAGAAATACAACTTCACCCTTACCATTGTCCCAGCTATCCTCCTCCTTTCCCCTCAGGTTCTTACAATGTAGAAGTTTGTGAAACCCCGCCAAATGGAAATATACAGCCATAGTTCAATCGCTGGCACTGCTAAACAGCATCCTATTATATAAATACACCATGACTTACTTTTCCACTCTGCTGCTAATGACTGCTGATGTGTTTGTGATTCCTGTTTCCTGCTACTGGAAACAATGCTGTGATTCCTGTATGTATCATCTGGCCCACATAAGCAAGAGATTCTCTGATATACACATACAAGCTGAGATTCTGGACTGAACAATCAAGTGCTTATCTAGCTTTACTAAATCAAGTCAAATAATTTTCTAATTTATACTTTCGTAGCCAACGACCAGATTTCCCATTAGTCCCCATCCTTGACAACAAGTGGTACTGCCAGACTTTGGTCAAACTTTGCCGATCTGCTGGGATAAAACAGTGTCTCCTTGTGATTCTAACTCTCATTTTAGAATGAAGCTGAGGACTCTTTAACGTTTATCGTCCATTTTGGTTTCTTCCCTGAGAAACGCCTGTTCCTAATTTTGCCCGTTAGTCTGTTAAAGCTTGTCCTTGTTCTTAATAAAAGTTGGATTTTCTTTTTCTTTTTTTAAGACGGAGTTTTGCTCGTTGCCCAAGCCGGTATGCAATGGTGCAACCTCGGCTCACTGCAACCTCCCTCTCCCAGGTTGGAAGCGATTCTCCTGCCTCAGCCTCTGGAGTAGCTGAGATTACAGGCACACACCACCAGGCCCAGGTAATTTTTTATATTTTTAGTAGAAACGGGGTTTCACCATGTTAGCCAGGCTGGTCTCGAACTCCTCATCTCAGATGACTCACCCGCCTGGGAATCCCAAAGTGCTAGGATGACAGGCATGAGAGAGCTAGAGTTTTTAAAATATATATTGTGGAAATTAATCCCTTGAAAGTTTCACAGTCTGTCCCAGTAAATTAACTGCTCAGTTTCTTCTATAGTGTTTTGGTAAAAATATATTAGGGTTTAATATACTCAAATTTACCAATCTTTTCCTTTATCATGGGTATTTTTTGTTTTTTAAGAAATCCTTCTAACAGGCATGTGTGTGCTCCTACTCTGCCTTCCAAGTTTTCAAGCTTTGCCTTTCACATTAAGGCCTTTAAACTTCAAACATATTTTCCCTGCACAGAGTATAAATTATTCCAGTATTGAAAACTGATTTTTTCTGTTTGTTCTCTGTTTCCACCTTAACACTGAGATAGGCTGCTGCTAGCCACTCTATTGTTTTCCTAGGGTAATTTTATTCTGATCCATTGGTGATTAAGCATCTGTCTTTCCACAAGGAACACTGTTCAAGTCTTGCCTTTCTTTCTTCTTAAATAGCATGAATGGGGGTTAGGGAGGCAATACATGAAAACCTGGTACTTTACACATGTGGTGGAAGGGCAAACTGGTAAAGCCCTTCTGAAAGGCAATTGGGTAGAGCTGTCAAACTTCAGGATGTGCTTCGACAGAGGCTCTACTCCCCAACACCCAGTCTATGAAACGTTCTGCTCATGTACCAAGAGAAACACATATAAATAGAACTCCGTGAGTGTTAAGGTTTTTCTCGTCTTCTCTTCCCAGTTCTTCCCCGAGTCGGGAAAGCTGGGTTAGGAGGGTGAAAAAAAAAAAAAGATTTTTCTCTACTTTGTTCACTGTTGTATTCAACATACTCAACACAAAAGGGTTCAAAAATACTTAATGAATGGGCCAGGTGTGGTGGCTCATGCCTTTAATCCCAGCACTTTGAGAGGCCGAGGTGGGTGGATCACGAGGTCAGGAGTTCAAGACCAGCCCAGACAATATGGTGAAACCCTGTCTCTACTCAAAATACAAAAATTAGCTGGGCATGGTGGTGAGCGCCTGTAATCCCAGTTATTCAGGAAGCTTAGGCAGAGAGCTGCTTGAACCCAGGAGGCAGGGGTTACAGTGAGCTGAGATCACACCACTGCACTCCACCCTGGGCGACAGAAAAAGACTCTGTCTTTAAAAAAAAAACTTAATGAATGAATAAATAAATGAATAAATAGTGTTCACTGCAGTTTTGTAATATCAAAAAATTAAAAATTAAGACAATAATTTAAAAAATCATGCTGTTATCTATAGAGAATATTAAGTTTTCACAAAAACAAACTTACATAAAAAGACAGACATTAACAAATAACAAAGAAACAAAAAGGCAAGAAATACAGAACTTTATGTGTGCCATTATATTACAGTTTAAAGAATAAAATCAAAACTGCTCTGTGTGTGTGTGTGTGTGTACTTATTTGTAAATACACAGGTAAAGTTCAGAAAAGATACAAACCAAATTGTTTACAGTGATTTCCTCTGGGAAGAGAAGTGTGCTTGACAGTGCTGGTGATAAGGGAAAATTTTAAGTAAATCATTCATTTATAATTCTACTAACTAAAAGCAACCACCATTAACATTTTGGCATTTCTCATTGATCTTTTTCTCTACATCATCTTTTCCCTACAATTTTATTTGTATTCAACATATACCTATAATTTTGTGTCTAAATTTCATTATAAACCATTTCCCCTTTGTTAAAGTTTGTATCAACAATTTTCTGCTATTAATTTATCCATTTGCCTACCTTTATAACAAAATCATATCATATATGATAAATACTTCTTCCATGCTTTTTACTGTTGAATGTTGGATGTTAGGCACCCTATTAACAATGATTGCAAAGAATACTTTTAAACATTAAACTCTTTTCTCATATTCATTATTTTCCAAGTATGGATCACTAGACCTAGGACTTGGGATTACTTGGTCAAATGGTATTAAATATTTTAAATTGTATTAAAAGAAGACACTCATCAATTTCTTTCGGAAAGGATTACACTAACTTAAATGTCTACTAATGCTGCCTCTTAGCTATTTATTTCCTTCATTAATACAAATCACAATTTAACATTAATTTCCTATTTGGCATCTGCTTCCCTTACGTGAATTTACAAGCTTTTGTGTGCAGAGACTGTCTGTTTGTTCACCATTGTATCCCCAATACCTGGCTATTCAGTAAAGATAAATGAATAAACAAACTTGTACAATAATATTTCTTTCCCAATCAGTATAATTTTTTGTACTTTAATTTGGACTGTACCTCAAGAACTTTAGCGAATTGACCAAACTACCTGTTTCATTGTTTACTCTGAATTTAATTACTTTTAAAGTTACAATAAATTTGTTTCCTCTCTTCTAGCCTGTCTTAAGTTCTTGTCCTCTGTACTTTTTAACTACAGGGCTGTCAACACTTTATAATTTTTGAGTTTTTTCACAATGTAGAACCATTAACCCTATCATTCACCCATTATAAATTTAATTATTAAAAGAGTAACTGTCTGGATCCCACGGTGGGTGGTAGAAAAATAAAAAAAATAAAAATAAATAAATAAAAGAGTAACTGTCATATCTTTTTCGTTCCTCTTCTCTATCTAAGGATTCTTAGGACATCACTGTAGCATTTTACTTAGAATATTTTAAATCTTGACTATTTTAAGCTAGCCAAATCGGTATCCTTACAAAATGAAGCTGAATCAAATTACCTCAATGTATAAAAACACACTTATGTTTACTGGTCATTTAAAGAACGTCTTACCTCTCCTATTTCCATAAGTGGTTCATTCATATCTACACCACCATAGCCATACTGAAGGTCCGCTTCTGTTAATTTATTCTTTTTAATAAACTGGGTGTTGAGATACCTGGAAAATAAATGGAATATCATTGGATATTAAGTTAAAGTCAGTAGGAAAGCAAATAACTTGCAATTTTAGAAGAGTATTTTTAAGGTTACATATCAGTCATGGAATAGCCTAGAATAAATCCAAAGGAAACGATGCAGAGGTTAGAAATATAATAAAAATTAAAATCTACAGTCTCGCTTGCCACTTCCCAGGCTCTTCTTGGGAAAGTCAAGACAAAGTCCACTTTCCAAAAATTAAACAGAGAATAGTTAAAAGATCAAAGTCAAGTTAGGTGTCTAATTTACATCCTGATCACTAGGAAGAAATGCAATTTTTCATTTTTAAACGAAAAAGATCACAATCAGTAGGTAAGAAAATGGAACAGATTGTTACAGATAGTAAGTAAGGGCAAGACTGACAGATATAAGAATACTTTGTCTACCTGAGGAAAATGGATTATAATGAAAATGTTTAATATATTCCAAGACTAATAAATGTGTGATGAACTCTAAGAATAAGATGAATACAGAATTCTAAAATAAAATCAATCATGGAGAAAGGACTCGTAATGTTCAACCATGTACTTTTCAGGATCCTAGATTTCATAATAATGCCTTTAATGATCAACACCTAAAACTATTCATTCGAAAGGTTCTACTAGTGCAGACAGCTACTGACAATACAAGTATTTTAGACAACAACCCACGAAATCTACATATGAATACATACACTTTTCAAAGTTCACTATAGCAAAATGAAGGGTCCACTCAGCATTTACAGATAAAAGCAAAGACAACCAAAGCAAGACAATTTTGGTAAACAATTAAACACATAATTCCTGGCCAGGTGTGGTGGCTCACGCCTATAATCCCAGTGCTTTGGGAGGTAGAAGCAGGAGGATCACTTGAGGTCAGCAGTTGGAGATCAGCCTGGGCAACAGAGTGAGACTCTGTCTCTAAAATAAACGATAATAATAATTCCTAGAAAATTGACTCCAAAGTGCTGTATCCACAACGACTTACACAAGGTCCACCTTCATATTCACTAGTGTCGATGCTCTAGACTCCATGGCTTACAACCCTGATGTACCAATTGACATTTTAGCATCCTCTGACCAGAAGTTTCAACATCATACTGTTTATTTTCCCCTTCAAAATGCCATTTATTCCTTCCTCTTTATCGTCACTGTGACTCTCAAAATTTCATGCTGAATTTCCAACCATACCTTCCAGCTGAGGAAAGAGGAATAAGACTGAGAGACAAAAGTCAAAGGCAGACAGGAGACGGCCTCGTCACCTAAGGGCCCATCCCAGATACTCTAAGGGTGGTCCCCTTTCATCTAGTCTCACAGGACAGACACACCTTTCGGGCTTGCCCTGAACCCCAGAGGAGGTAGCCTTCACTTCTCTGCCCTAAGCAAGTAACTATTTAATGCCTGTTTTACCTTCTTCACAGTACTTGCCGTTATATAAAATAAGTCTATGCTTTCACTGGTTTCTTTTTTTTGCACATTCATCTCCTCTCAGAATGTAAGGTCTACAAAGCAAGGGCCCTGTCTTGTAGACAGCATCCAGAGCAGTGGCAGGCAAAAGTTAAGTCCTCAAAAACTACTTACTGAATGAATTACTGAATAAACGGATAACATTCCAGACAGCAAGGATAGCAAAAGCTAGCAGTAGAACACAAACTTGGAAAAGCAGCCTGCAGCCACATCATAAAAGGCATGAATACCAGGAAATAAAAGTAACCATAAACATTTATTGGTATCACCTACCAGACACAGCCCTAAGCATTTAATGTGGCTGAATATTCTAAGACAAATATATGTGGTAGTCGTATGAACCTCAGTTTACACATAAGAAAGCTGCAGCCTAGAGAGGTTAAAGGGCTTGCCAAAGGTCAATCGGCTTCTAAGTGGCAGGGCTGGCACAGAAACTCCAGGAGAGGTCTTCCACTCCCATTCGACACGAATCAACTGAGGGTGTACTGTGTGCCAGGTGCAATGCAAGGCACAGGGGACACACTGGTCACTGGCACCAAGACCATTCCAGTAGTCTTGCCTAAAACATCAGAATCACTTATCTCATCCTTCCATTTTGCCTTCTTTAATGAGTCCATCTTCCTGTCCTCCTAAAGTATTCATCACCTCCTCGCACTACTTCCTTTGACTTCCAATGTACTTGCTGACCCTTTGCCCGGGTCATGTAGAACACTCTTATGACTGGGCTCTACTTCAGTTTCTGACATCTCTAATTCATCTAAAAATTTCGCTGTCAGGGTGTCACTTCCCTATTCAAAATTCTACAGGAGCTTCCTTTACCTACATAATAAGTGTAAACTGCTTAGCATAGAAGCAGATGCTAGACCTGCAGGTCAGGCCTGAATTCACTAAATCTGTTTCAAAGATCTGGATGTATATTCTTGAGCCAATGTACTGATTTAGTGCAGCTTTACATGCTTTTTATCTGCTAGGACAAACGAGTATTCTCTTGTCCTCACAGAATAAAATTTAAACTAACTTACATTAACTATGTCTTCTTATTGCAGATTTCTACTCTTGATAAAATGTAAGCTTGAAATATAAGGTTTTAAAATAAAGTAATGGCCAGGTGCAGTGGTTCACATCTGTAATCCCAGCACTTTGGAAGGCCAAGGCAGGTGGATAGCCTGAGGTCAGGAATTCGAGACCAGACTGGCCACAATGGTGAAACCCCATCTCTACTAAATAAACACAAAAATTAGCCGGGTGTGGTGGCGGCTGGCTGTAATCCCAGCTACTTAGGAGGCTGAGGCAGGAGAATCACTTGAACCCAGGAAGCAGCGGTTGCAGTGAACTGAGATCAAGCCACTGCACTCCAGCCTGGCTGACAGAGCAAGAGCAAAACTCTCTCAAAAAAAAAAAAAAAAAAAAAAAAAAGATCTGGGAACAGAGGTTAAAAAAAATTAAAAAGACATATATCTTCTAGACTCTAATAATGAAACAGAATAGTCTCGAATAATTTCTTAAAATAGTTTATACTCTACACAGGGCCATATCTAATTATTCTATCCAGGCATAATGCAACAGTACATGTCTTACCATTTATTCTGTCAACCAAGAGCTAATGGAAAAGCTGCAACAAGTTATCCAGAAGATCTAGCTAAGATCACTAATGAAGGTGGCTACATTAAACATATTTTCAATGTAGACAAAACAGCTTTATTGGAAGAAGATACCATCAAAGACTTTCATAGCTAGAGAGAAGTCAATGCCTAGTTTCAAAGCTTCAAAGGACAAGCATACTCTCTAGTTAGGGGCTATTCAGCTGTAGCTTTAAGTTCAAGCCAATACTCATTTACCATTCCAAAAATCCTAGGACCCTTAAAAATCATGCTAAATCTACTCTGCCTGTGCTCTAGAAATGGAAAAACAAATCCTGTATGACAGCATATCTGTTTAAAGCATGGTTTACTGAATATTTTAAGCCCACTGTTGAGACCTACTGCTCAGGAAAAAGATTCCTTTCAAAATACTACTGTTCACCACACAATGAACCTGGTCACCCAAGAGCTATGATGGAGATAAATAAAAAGATTAATGCTGTTTTCTTGCCTGCTACCAACTTCCATTCTGCATCCTATGGATCAAGGAGTCATTCTGACTTTCAAGCCTTATTATTTAAGAATTACTGTGTTATTCTTAATATTATTTCTATTCTATTCTATTCTACTATTTCTATGACAATAGCTGCCATAGTCAGTCATTCCTCTAATGGATCTGGGCAGAGTCAACTAAAAACCTTCTGGAAAGGATTCACCATTCTGGATGCTATCAAGAGCATCACACAGCCAGGTACGGTGGCTCATGCCTGTAATTCCAGCACTTTGGATGGCTGAGGCGGGCAGATTACTCAAGGTCAGGAGTTTGAGAACAGCCTCGCCAACATGATGAAACCTGTCTCTATTAAAAAAATACAAAAATTAGCCCGGTGTGGTGGAGTGTGCCTGTAATCCCAGCTACTCGGAAGGCTGAGGCAGGAGAAATCACTTGAACCCAGGAGGCAGAAGCTGCAGTCAGCCAAGATCCTGCCACAGCACTCCGTCTCAAAAATTAAAAAAGGAACATTCATGATTCATGGGAGAAGGTCTAAATATCATTATGAACAGATGATTAGAAGATGTTGATTCTGTAAAGGGAAATAAAATCTCAGGATCCCCAAACCTCCTATGCCAAACAAAAATTTAAGCTTGGAGGCTGAGTCATGCTAAATGGCCATCCTCTTCCTGGATAAATAATTGTTACAACTTTGAGTCGAAACATTATGTATTAGCCAGATCCCCATAGTAAGGCAAAAAACCTGAGCCATTTCCTGATAACTACCCCTGCCTCAAAGTCACTCGTGCATAAATTACTTGCTAGCCTCCAAATCTTTAACATGTGCGTCCTCCCATAAAACAAGGACGGGTCAATTTAACTCTAGATCTGCCCTCTGAAGTCTAGTTCCTAAAAACTAAAGTCTGTTAGCATCCACCTGGTTAAGTGTCAATTCTTAGGTGATATTCCCAGATACAGAGCAAAAGCACGATGAGAGCAATCATTCCCTCACCTCTCCCCAAGATGTCTGCACAGCTGTTTTCTTCCTCTATTTACTTGTGCTTCAAAGGTTTACCTTATATTAAATGTAGATTTACTGGGCACTAATTAGTCTGACAAGTAGGTAACCATTTGCCTCACTGCTGCTGCCCCTCATGTTTTAAGGAAAATGTATAAATACTAAACCTCCTGAGAACCTCTCTGCACAAAACAGCCACAGATGAATCTGTGCCTTGCCTTTTTTCTGGATGCACGCTTAAGCTGGCTCAATAAACCTTGACTTAAATACCTGCCTCAGTCACTCATTTCAGTTAACACTTCCAACCCTCATGAATGACTTAGAGAGGGTCAAGACTTCAGAGGAGGAAGTGACTGCAGATGTGGTGGAAACATTGAGAGAACTCAGAAATGGATCCTGAAGATGAGACTGAATTGCTGCAATCTCATGATATAACTTGAATGGATAAGAAGTTGCTTCTTATGGATGAGAAATAAAGTGGTCTCTTGAGATAGAATCTACTCCAAATAAGATGGTGTGAACATTGTTGAAATGACAACAAAGGATTCAAATATTACATAAGCCTAGTTGATAAGGTGATGGCAGGGAGAAAGGACTAACTCCAATTTTGTAAGAACTTCTACTACAGGTAAAATGCTATCCAACAGCATTGCACCCTACAGATAAATCTTTTGTGAAAAGAGTCAAGTGATACAGCTAACTTCATTGCTGTCTTATTTTAAGACATTGCCACAGCCTCCCCAGCCTTCAGCAAGCACCATCATAATCAGTCAGCAGCCATCAACATTGAGGCAAGAAGATTAGCAAAAAGATTACAGCCCACTGGAGGCTCAAATAATCAACAGCATTTTTTTTTAGTAATAAAGTAATTTTAAATTAAGGTGTGCATATTTTTTTTAGACAATGCTACTGCATACTTAGGAGACTACATTACAGCAGAAGCATAACATATGCACTGGCAAACCAAACAATTTGTGGGACTTGTTTTATTGCAATATTCCCTTTTTGTGTGGTGGTCTGGAACGGAACCCACATCATCTCCAAAGTATGCCTGTACAAGAGAAAGAGGAGAATAGAATCTACTTCAGTGAAATAGCATGTTTCTGGAACAAGACTGTGGTAGAATGAAGTAGTTAAGTGGAAGGGCTTTGGATTCAGACTGATCTGGGTTTAAATTCTGCCTTTGTGATTCATTAGCTGAGTGACCTTCAATAAAATCATGCTCTCAGCATTCCTTTCTTCCTCTGTAAAAAATGGAGATATGGACTACCCCATATCATTTTACACACACATACATAAACACATGTCATATATATTACAACATTTACTAAAAGTTCGTAAGTAGCACCAATTTAGTAGTACTAATTTAGCCAGGCACAGTGGCTCATGCCTATAATCCCAGCACTTTGGGAGGCTAAGGCAGGATGATTGCTTAAGCCCAGAAGTTCAAGATCATCCTGGGCAACATAGTGAGACAGCATCTCTACAAAAAAATAAAATTAGCTGGGCATGGCAGTGCACACCTGTTGTTCCAGCAACTGGGGAGAAAGGGGAGGCTTGCTAGGGCCCAGGAGTTTGAGGTTGCAATGAGCCAAGATCATGCTACTACACTGCAGCCTAGGTGAAAAAGCTAGACCCTGCCTCAAAAGAAGAAAAGAAAAGAAAAAGAGAGAAGCAATCCAGGCAGATGAAACATCAATGAAAGGCAGGAAGATGGGCGAGACCATGGGGCATTATCAAACAAGTAATTCAGTATGCCAAGAGCATGGGGGATAACAGAGCTTCAAAGGCAAAATAACAAGTAATCTATCTAACACTGTTTGCATCAAACAGAAAATACTGAATGCTAGAGTCAAATAAGAACATATGGAGGGGACAGGAGCTGAGATTTCCCACTAAGTTTCATGCAGGTTGAATTTCCACACTGATCTCTGTTGAGATTAAACATTTGCTATAGGTTGCAAACAATCAGAAGAAACAGAGCCATGCCACTGAGTAGGTTTTACTTTTCACAGAACGTTCCACACACTGCCTGGCTCCTAAATACCCACCTTACTTAGATTACAGACCTTTCCCCACAGCAGAGAAAAGTCCATGTTGGAGAAAATGTTTTAGTTCTGCGCATGTGAACGAGAAACAGGTAATTAAAAAGTTATCTCATCAATCATTGAATGCAGGCAACACTGCTTGGCTTGCCTAGATTTTAAAGGCACACTCACCTATATAAGCAGTCCATATAGTCTGCACCCTTGCTGTATTCTTCCCAGTACCTATGATACATAACAAGTACTTGTTCTTCTGACTCCAGAACTCTCTATATAAACAGGAAAAATATTTTTCATTGAAAAGCAATAGTCATTTTTACTGTCAACCATAAAACATCAAAATTAATGTTCTAAAATAATTTACATAATTCAAGCAGTACAAATTACATTTACCCAATACATATTAACTACCTTTATTAAAACTTAACTGGGAAAGATGTGAGCCTTCAATATGAAAGTGAAGCATCCATAACAGAGAATAAATTGAGCTGGGCGTGGTGGCTCACGCCTGTAATTTCCAGCACTTTGGGAGGCTGAGGGGGGCAGATCACCTGAGGTCAGGAGTTCAAGGCCAACCTGACCAACATGGGTGAAATCTGGCCTCTACTAAATACCAACAAATTAGCCAAGCATGGTGGCACATGCCTGTAAGCTCCAGCTACTTGGGAAACTGAGGCAGGAGAAACACCTGAACCCAAGAGGCAGAGGTTTTAGTGAGCTGAGACTGTGCCACTACAATCAAGCCTGGGCAACAGAGCAAGACTCTGTCTCTCAAAACAAAACAAAACAAAACAAAACAAAAACCACACTTACAATGTAACCTAAAATATAAAATTGCAAAAAGTTTATTAATGTCTTACATAGTTATCATTTATGATGTAATCACAGCTCACCAGCTTACAATAGCAGAACTTTAAATGAACATACTAAACATAAACACTTTAAGACCACTTTAACATACTATCAAAACATAGTATCATTTGATACTATGTTTATGATAGTATCAAAAAACATACTATCAAAACTGCTTTCCTAAGTGGATAAATGATCACATTAGAACACTAAATAAAATGTACATGCCATATACAATAAAAAGTAGACCATTTCCGTTTAATATTTTCAGGGACACATCACACAATAAACTGTGCCCTACTTATGAGGTTTTTTTGGTGTCTCACTATATTGGCCCAGGCTGGTCTTGAACTCTTGACCTCATATGATCCTCCTGCCTCAGCTTCCCAAAGTGCTGAGATTACAGGTATAAGCCACTGTGCCAGGCCAGTTCTTAACATTTAAAAAAGTATCTACTCCTGACCACGTGCAGAGTTAGTTTAAATAAACTGTGTTTTTTTATTTCTATTTCATAGATAAAGAAACTCAAAGCTCAGTTCATACCTAAGGTAGTCGTTGAGTTGCCCATGGTTACAACAGCTAATAAAAAGCAGTGAAGATTCTCACAAAGGCACTAAATTATCTCCTCCAGTTCCTGATTAGATCAGTAGTCTAAATTAAGTTCGAAATGCCGTCTACAGCAAAATACTGCAAAATTCACTGTTTATACACAGATCATGTCTGTGCGCTGCCCCTCTATGTATGGCATACTAATCCCGAAACTGGTCACAGAGACAGCTTCTGTCATCATTTACCACTTCCCTTTTTAATTTTAGATTTTGGGAAGACTTTATATAGCATATGAAAGGCAGCTAAAAAAACTGAAAATAATAAAGATAGAGATTTATGAAGAGACAGGAATAAAAAAGAAGGGAAAATCTGGCTGTATCAACACTACCCAGGACACAGGAGTACACTGTCAAACTGAACAAACCTGAGCTGACCCTCTCCTTCGTTTACTAACTACATGATGCTGAGCAAGTAAACTGATTTCCCTAACACCACAAAGCTTGACTCAAAGATTGCAATATGTACACAATTTTTAAATGCTGACTAAGAAGCAAAACAAGGGAGTCCAAGGTGGGAGGATGACTTGAGCCCAGGAGTTTGAGGCCAGCCAATATAGTCAGAATCCGTCTCTATCAAAAATTGCTGGGTGTGGTGGGGTGCGTCTGTAGTCCCAGCTACTTGGGAGGCTGAGGTGAAGCCAGGGAAGCCAGGGCTGCAGTGAGCCATGATTGCACCACTGCACCCCAGCCTGGGCAACACAGCAAGACGCTGTATTTTTAAAAAGCAGCAGCTGCAAAACAAGCTGATCTTGATACAAGTTCTACACTGGAAAACAGTAAACTAGCAAAGTACACAACCATCAACATATTTCTATCATGCATGTATTGTTGCTTACCTTGTGCAAATGCCGAACGTGATTTTCCAAAAAAATCTTAGTTTCTGTATAAAGTCTTTCTCCAAGGGGTTCAGGATAGGCCACACATAAAGCATAAATATCGCTAGTTAAATTATTAAGGTTTTCATATTTATTGGAGACAATTTCTAAACATGAGATTTATCTTGTTCGGCATTAAAAAATTTCTTTTTTGTGTGGTTTAGGCTTATAATTATATAATACAGTTATATATATGTGACAAAGGTACGATACGTAACCATGCTTACTTTAAAAAGCACTACAGGCTGGGTGAGGTGGCTTATGCCTGTAACACCTGAGGTTGGGAGTTCAAGGCCTGCCCCAACGTGGAGAAACCCTGTCTCTACTAAAAATACAAAATTAGCCAGGCGTGGTGGCGCCTCGGGAGGTTGAGGCAAGAGAATCACTTGAACCCGGGAGGCGGAGGTTGAGGTGAGCTAAGATCGCACCATTGCATTTCCAGCCTGGGCATCAAGAGCAAACATCTGTCTCAAAATAAATAAATAAATAAAGCATTATAAGATTCATTAACTTATTCATTCTACAAGTATTTATTGAGAATTATTTGAAGCCACTGTGAGGAAAATGGTTCTTATCAGAGAGGTTAAAATCCAGAAGTTTCTGGAAAAATAGATTACCCAGAATCCTATAAAATAAGGTTTATATTAGAATAAACATTAGCATAGTATCAATGAAGGCCTATGGAATATGACAAGAGGCACATATGTCTAAGCAATTCTGAGAAACTAAACAAAAATTACTCATTTGACATAGCCTCTTACATCATAGTAGTCAGGAAACTCTACATTTATTTATTCTATCAGAAGAAATATACCATGAATAGTAATATCAATTAACCAATTAAGTTTCTGAATATCAATTAAGTACCTTGCTAGGTCTCACCAGAATTAGATAACAGGAGGAGTGAAAAGAAATAAGACCTGAGTCTTTACCTTTCACTAGCTAGTGATCTTAACCAAGCTTCCTAGCCTCTCTGGGGTGGCCTGAGTCTTTACTTTTCACTAGCTAGTGATCTTAACCAAGTTTCCTAGCCTCTCTGGGGTGGCCTGAGTCTTTATCTTTCACTAGTTAGATCTTAATCAAGTTTCCTAGCCTCTCTGGGGTGGCCTGAGTCTTTACCTTTCACTAGTTAGATCTTAACCAAGTTTCCTAGCCTCTCTGGGGAAGCATTTCCTTTTTTTTTTTTTTTTTTTTTTTTTAATATCCTTTGCTTTAGTGGATCTTCTCAATATCTCCAATAATTAGAAACATTATATATCAAGACAAACAAAAGATAAGACCTAAGCAAAGCCCATTTATAACCCTGGGGCCAGACACGGTATCAGACTAGGATTCCAGGAACTAGGTGTTTCATATGCTGCCTCCAATTACTGTGACAAGGCATTCTGGAGGTGACAGTTCATTTGTCCACAGGGACACTGACACCAGAGCAACACAGAGGTCAGGACCTCCCGGTGGTTATACTCCAGGACTGCTCCATGTTAAAGCTATGCCATCTGATTGGTACGACGACCACCGCCAATTGTCTCCAAGGATAATGAACCTTTCCCTGACATCTCCACAGTTCCTGTAAGACCCTTGAAGTGCTTTATAAACTGCCCATCACTAATTAAATGTGCAAGATAAAGAACCTGTGAGCGGAGAGAGATCCAAGATGGCCGATCACTAGCAGCTCAGGATTGCAGCTCCCAGTAAAGGTGCAGAGAGCCAGTGGACGCCACACTTACCGATAAATTTCTGCTGCCCACGGACAAGGACATTCCCAGGGGAGGAGCCACACGGGTCGCCAGCACGACCCTTTCGGCTGGCGTGGCTTTTTTGCCGGCGCCTCGGCTCGGCAGCTCTTGGTGCGAGTAAACGGGACTGAGTCTCCTTTTGGATGATGTTTGGCGCTCTGGGAAGTCAGAGCAGTCCATCCAGCTGACTGAAAAAGAGGGACTGAAGAGGGAAGCCAGACCAGAGACCCCAGGGCAGAAAAGCACCACAAATTTCAACGCTGCTGTTTTAGCCAGCGTTGCGAGTCGCACAGTGAAAATTACATAGATTCCGGAGCTGGGAGTTAACAAGCTGGACGTCCACTCAGAGACCTAATTTGAAAGTTGGTAATTACAAAGACGACAGATGGATAAAACCATAAAGATGCCAAGAAGCCACCGTAAAAAAACTGAGAACACTCAAAATCAGAAAGTCTCTCCTTCTACAGAGGACGCTAGTTCCTCATCAGTAACGGAACAAGGCTTGATGGAAAACGAGTGTGAAGAATCATCAGAATTAGGCTTCTGTGAGCTTAAAAGAATGTGTTCTAAACCAATGCAAAGAAACTAATAACTTTGAAAAAAGGTTTGACGAAATGCTAACAAGAATGGACAATTTAGAGAAGAACATAAACGAATTAATGGAGCTGAAAAACACAATATGAGAAATCCGTGAAGTATGCACAGCCGTGAAGTTTTAACAGCCGAATTGATCAAGTAGAAGAAAGGATATTAGAGGTCGAAGACCAACTTAATGAAATGAAACGTGAAGATAAGATCAGAGAGAAAAGGGTAAAAAGTAATGAACAAAATCTTCAAGAAATATGGGACTATGTGAAAAGACCTAATTTATGCTTAATAGGTATACCTGAAAGTGACGAAGAGAATGAATCCAAGTTGGAAAATATTTTTCAGGATATTATCCAGGAAAATTTTCCTAAACTAGCAA
>PVKP010016277.1:0-48519 GCA_004027715.1 Plecturocebus donacophilus
TGAAACTGGAGGTGGAGGTTGCAGTGAGCTGAGATCACACCACTGCACTCCAGCTTGGGTAATAGAGTGAGACTCCATCTCAAAAAAAAAAAAAAAAAAAGACGCTATCTTTGACTTACCCCAAATGATTTACCTTGACTGTCCCTAGATGAATATAGGGACATCATATGCTTGATAGGTAGCCATCTATGGAGGGAACCTCTACACCTTGAGAGATATCTGAAAATGAGGGCAGAGAGCTGCAGAGCCCAGGTAGAACTGTTGACCCTAATTATTACTGCTTTGCGGAAATGTGTCATTCTCCAAGAGAAACCTAAAATTTGAATTTTTATAAGAAATCACCCAATAGAGAGTTGCAACTAATTAAAAAATCTGAAAACACTGCACCTCCAACAAATATGTCTGTGTTCTATATGCAAATGTGAACTACCTGTTTGTAGTCTTGTCCTGAGAGAATTGTCCTTAATGTCGAAGTCCTTTGCTCTGGTGACAGGCACATTAAACTTCTCAGGTATCCAGTGGGAAGAAAACTTCAAGGGAATCATTTCTGGAAGGGATAGAGAACTAATGAACTGAGAGTTGCCTCAATGGGAGGGACTTGGAAACGTAAACTCTCCATTCATTGCCTTTGGAATCTCTGAACTTGCTGAACTATATAGCCTAGAACACTTTCCCCTCTCTACTCCTCCCCTTTGCCCATCTAGCCTTGCTGTCTTTACTTGTGATGGTTGGTTCTCTGCTTATAAATCACTTTCTCCAGGAAGTCTCAGGCGTGTGAAAACGAAGCACGGGAGCCTACTTGGGCCTTTGATAACATCTCTCCCTATGGATTAATAAACTGATTTGGTGACATCTGTTCTTTGTGAAGTTGGTTATTGTGAATCAACTCCTAAGATTCAGATCGGCTCTGGGAACACTGAAAAAAAAAAAAAAAAAACCAAAAAACATTTATGGGTCTGCAATGCTGAGCACTGTTGGTGCACACATCCTGCAGCGTGCTGCTGAGTTGCCACCTAGCCCGCCCTTTGATGTTTCTCTTGGTGCTCTGTAACTTCAGAGATGGAAAGTATAGAAACTGATTGTTGAATCTGACGAGATAGCTGAGTTCACCCTACATGAGTGCTTAGAGGAGGGAGCCGCATGTTTAATTTTCTGGGATGGAGTGGTGATATGAATGGTCACTTGTCCACATGGTGTCATAAACCTCTAATAGGGGATTTTGGGGTGGGGTGGAGGGATGAACAGAGACCACAGAGTCCAAGGGTTTTACTCTTTTCTCTGGCCCCTCAGTGGACCCTTCTTTCCCTTCCTCACTGGAAGGAGCCCATTGCTGAGTGTCCTGTGAGGGGCTGGGCTTACACTCATCCACTTTGGAGGATCTCAGAGTGGAGCAATGGGAGGGTCATCTGTTGTTTCCACCCTGCTCTAAATTTTAGGGAGAAATCATATTGTTTCATAGAAGAAATAAAATAGAATGAAGAAGAGAACTTTGCCCCTGATATTTCAAGTGACAGCTTTCTGAACATTTTAAGAGGAACCTTTGCATATTTAGTTTTTTAGAGAGAAAACCTGTATATGTTGTTTTTTTGGGAGAGAGTGGAAGAGCACATTTCCCCTCTCTCCAGGTTGAAACACACCAGCAGAAGCAAATTATAAACTCTAGTAGGAGCATTCTATTAACATAAGCCAGGCCACTGGGCAAAGCATCTTTCATACAGTAGTCATTTGAGTTAAAACAATGCTGTAAATAGGTGTAAATATTTTGTAGATAAGAACTTATTCCTCAAGGTTCCACAACTTGCAAGGAGAGGAGCTGGGATTTTAACTCAGGTACCCTGATTCCAAAGTCCATGCTCTAAACCACAATGCTATGGATAACAGTACAGATTGAACCAAAATGTTAATTTTCTCACAAGTAAGCCAGTAGATATCAGTGATCAGAATGCAATTGAGAACATTATACACAGGCATCTTGATACCACATTTGAAAACAGTAATGGTAGAGATAATCAGACCTCGGTACTAAAGGCCTTGCCAGATGTTTAAAGAGGGCCAGATAATATGCTTTTGAGAAGTCAGGAAAATTGTAACAGGGTTTCACTTTCAGCAGAGAGCTAATCAGAAATATGAGAACAACTTTTATTTCACAGTTTGGAACTGAAAGTGATTGGTTTGTTTCCTTTTTGTCATCAAAATGCCACTGACTATAATCTCCTACCTGCTTGTCACACAGGTCCTCAGCCCACTACAATGTTCCCCCTTTACAACTATTTCCAGATATTCTCAAGGGTTTCACACGTCTCGAAGGAAGTGTGGTCCCGTTAGGCACCCTTGTTGACCTTCTCTGTGTCTTTAGCTTCCCATCCTGCCCTCTGGGCGTCTTTGGGCTATTTCTTGTTCACTGAGCAACTTGGATACAGCAGTGTCCATCTGTGCCCACTTCACATTGAAATGATGGTCTCTGCCCATGCCCCGGCAGTGCTGCTTCATACTCCGGGCCAACTAGAGCTCTCATGGGTCCAGAGCAAGGCCTCATTCTGTGTGGAAGTGGGGAGAATATCCAGCCTCCCCACTGCCTGCTCCTTCGACAGTTGAAGATCTAAGCCGTGTTGCATGTGCTACTCCTGACAACAGTGCTTTCATCTTCTGTCAGCACTGCTTCTTTCCCTAGGGTCCAGGCACAAGCTTTTGGGAGTAAGACAGACACCTTTCTGCCTTTTCCGTTTCCTCATCTCTACCTGAGCATCACCAAATAGCAGAAACTAGGGGTTTGCCTGTTTATTGAAAATGTCAGTTAAAATAGGCTCTTGTAAAGAATGATACATGTGTATATAAACATTTTATTTTAATTTAAAGCATAGATGTGAATCATGAACAACGTTCATTATTTGGGTGATGGGTACGTGAAAAGCCCAGACTTCACCACTAGCAACCTATGTATGTAAGAAACCTGCACTTGTACTCCCAGCATAAAAATTAAAAAACAATATTTAGGTTCATGGCAAAACTGAGCAGAAAGTACAGTGGGTTCCCATTTCTATGTTTTAAAACACAGAAGTGTACATTCTTTTATCACTCTTAATGTAAAAGGCCTTTTGAGTGGAGGACACAAATTGGAGTTCTATGCTGTCTGTCTTCTATAATCACAACCTTAATGCATACCTGTGGGTTCTATTGCATTAAAAAAAAAAAACCAGATATGGAAAATGATGGCTGTTTAAAAATATATTTTGTTTTTTCATTTCAATTGTGGTTCATTGCAGTCTCAAACTCCCAGGCTTAAATGATCTTCATACCTTAGTCTCCTGAGTAGCTTGGACTATGGGCACGTCCCACCATGCCTGGCAGATAAAACATTAAAAAAATTTTTTGTTGAGACAAGGTCTTGCTCTGTCACCCAGACTAAAGTACAGTGGCATGATCACAGCTTACTGTGGCCTTGATGTCCTGGGCTCAAGCAATCCTCTTGCTTCAGCCTCCTGAGTAGCTAGGACTGTGGGTGCATGCCATCCTGTCTGGCTAATTTTTGTATTTTTTGTAGAGGTGGAGTTTCACCATGTTGCCCAGGCCGGTCTCAAATTCCTGGGCTCAAGTGATCTGCTGATCTTGGTCTCCCAAAATGCTGGGATTAGAGGCATGAGCCACGGCACCCAGCCTAAAATTTCTAGTAGAGACAAGATCTCGCTATGTTGTCCAGGCTGGTCCTGAACTCCTGAGCTCAAGTGATCCTCCCGCCTTGGCCTGCTAATGTGTTGAGATTACAGGCATGAGCCACTGCACCCAGCCAAAAATATTTTTTCTAATCTCCTAGAGTCATCTTGCCCACACATAATTTTTTTTTTTTTTTTTGCAACTGACCCTTATGGAGCCTTTCCAAGGCAGTCAACCGTCAACCTAGTTTTCATAGCATTAATAACTCCTGTTTTACACTCACTTCATCAGCTCATGCACTTTTAAATTAAAGCACATAATTAGAGTAACAGATACAATTGCCACAAAAAGGTCTGGGAACAAACCTGACTGCTTCTAGGCTACGTGCAACTCCACTTGGGGGTGGTTAGGCACCCACGAGCTGTGTGCTCCTATGCCCTAAGTGGTGTATGGCAGGCGGATGGCCAGTACCCTCAACTAAGAACCCTGATACATCTAGTGAATCAGCTAGCTGCAGGTGCAGGCTGATACCAGTGACTGCTGTAACTACTGCATTCCTCTCGTAACTCTGCCCCAAGAGAAGCTTCATGCAGATCTGTTCATGTGAACTGACTGATTTAGGGCTTGACCTGGTTGGCCAGATGTGCTTAGACAGGCCAGCACCCCAAAAGTAGGCCAGGCTATAAACATTTGTGATCTCCAAAATATTTCAAAAACACAAAACTTGTTTTTTCCCCTCTGGGTGAACAGGACCATCCTGCTTGTTTTTGTGTATAAACAGATTGATTTATATACCTGAATCATAGGCTCATAGAGAAACATGGCTTCTGTTTCTTTAGAGGTGAAAACTGCCTTTCTGGAGGCTGGTCCAAGCCAGAATTTAAAATTTAACTTTTGCTTTGGTGCCACCAAGTGGTTAGTTTTGAGATGCCACCTTTGAGACAATGGCTTGGCAAATACATAATGATAAAAAAAAATCTGGGATGTATAGGAGGAGCTCGGAAAGTTTGTAGGGCAGAAACACCATTTTGTATAATATTACAATAGTGGATACATATTATAGTATACATTTATTCAAATCCATAGAATGTGTAACACCAAGAGTGAACTCTAAACTATGGACATTGGGTGATTGCGACGTGTCAATGTAGGTTGATCAGTTGGAGCAGAAGTCTTACTCTGGTGCTGGAGGTTGAAATGGGAGAGGCTGTGCCTGTGCGGTGGGGATAGGGGTCATATGGACACTTTCTGTACTTTCTGCTCAGTTTTGCTGTGAACCTAAAACTGCTCTATCAAATAAAATTTATTAATGAAAACTCTTCCATGCTACATACATATTCCCTTGTGGCTACCAGTGCTGCAGGTAAGAGCAAGATAAGATAGAAGCATCATGTAGAGAGGAGGGCTGACTTCTTAGGCAGGGGTGATACAACCTTTGTGATGCCCCACATTCCAGAGGCTGGGTCCTTAGCTTTATCAGTCCCAGAAACCTTTTATTTTGTTATTTTTCAATGTATTTAGAGTTGTTCAGTTTTTCAGGGCTATATCATGCTCACCAAACTTACAAGACACACTTTTTGAAAAATCAGAATGGCAATATATTATTTTGCAATTAGAAATATATATTCAGTGGTAAACCAAAACACGTGTTCGATGAGAAGTTCATTTTTCACCCTTTAGGAGATTTACATGGGCAGACAAATTGTACCAGGTAGGTTGCTTGGTGAAATTGCAGTAGAGTCGGGGAAGGAGGTTGCTTGTCTTAAGGTTACTACCATTAAGACGAGGCTATCTTCACCACTTTAGGGATATACGTGACTCTGGGCTGGGGACACTTACACTGCTAGGCAGTACAGAATGCTGGACAGTGCTGATCCTGTCCTGGACAGATCAACTTAGTCTTTTTCTTTCCGACTCATTTTGAAACTCTATGCTGAGTGCATGATGAGTTCTTTTTTCCCCTCACACAGGACAGATTATAACTGCCAAGGCCAATACTACAGGCTTGCTGATACAGCTCTGGTCTCCTGTGAGTGTTTGGTCACCAGGATTAGCATTTGGGCGTTCCCCAACTCATCAGCCACTGCTTACAGGTTTTTGGTCAGGCGGGGCTAATGTACTCATTACATGATAATTTTTAATAGGTTTATTCTCAGAGGAAAACTTATGTTTTAAGTTTTGGTGATTCTGTTCCTGAATACTGGTCAAAATTAATATGCAAAATTAATTTGCAAAATCCTTAATCACTTTGGCATAGATTCCCAATAGCAAAACAGTACTTGGCTGAATATAGTAATTATACTGGCTTATTAGTCTGTTCTCACACTGCTATAAAGACATACCTGAGATTGAATCATTTATAAAGAAAAGTGGTTTAATTGATTCACAGTTCTACATGGCTGGGGAGGCCTCAGGAAACTTAAAATCATGGCGGAAGGGGAAGCGGACATGTCTTATATGGCAACAGATGAAAGCATGCAAGTGCAGGGAAAACTGCCTTACAAAACCATCAGATTTCATGAGAACTGGTTCACTATCATGAGAACGGCATGGTGGGAACCTGACCCCCTGATCCAATCACTTCCCACCTGGTCTCTCCCTTTACATGTGGGGATTATGGGGATTACAATTCGAGATAAGATTTGTGTGGGGACACAGAACCAAACCATATCACCTAGGTTCTAAGTAAGAAGGCAGGCCACTTGATGTCTGTGTCATGAGAGCTTTGCACAGACCTCACCTCCTGCGCGTGCTCACCAGCCTGCTCCGTGGTGTCTCACTGGGGTGCTCAGTTGTCTCCGGTTCTTCAGTGCAGTGGTCCCCAACCTTTTCGGCACCAGGGACTGGTTTCATGGTGCCAAAAAGGTTGGGGACCATCTCACTAAAGAAATTTTTCCACAGATGGGACAGGCAGGAGAGAATGGTTTCCGGATAAAACTGTTTTTATCCAGCTCACATCATCAGGCATTAGCTGGGTTCTCCTAAGTAGCGCGCAGCCTCGATCCCTCGCATGCGCAGTTCACAATAGGGTTCGTTTTCTGTGAGAATCTAATGCCGCTGCTCATCTGGCAGGGGGCAGAGCTCAGGCTGTAAGGTAATGCTGTGTGGCCCGGTTCCTAACAGGCCATGGGTTGGTACCCTGGAGTTTGGGGACCCCTGCTTTAGGGCAGCACCCCTTTCCCACCTGCCTCTTCCCCTAAACTGCTGCCATACGGAGTCCTCAGTCAAGGAAGCTCACAATATTTGCAGAGGTTATAAATTAGTGTCCTGTGGTTGTGATCTGACCCATAGATCGCTTTTGTTTTTGCCAATATGTTGTTTTTAAAAGTTTGATTTAATTGCCCAAACTTAAAAAGTTTAAAAATCAGGAGATGCACACAAAACTCTTGAGTATTCTCTTTCTTTTTTTTGTTTCTTTTTATTTTTTCTATTTATTTATTTATTTTTTATTTCTGTGAATTTGAGTATCCTCTTTCTTTCCTTCTCTCTCTCTTCTTTCTCTTATTCTGTCTCCTTCCTTCTTTCTCTCTTTCCTTCCTTCCTCCCTTCCTTCCTTCTTCCCTCCCTCCCTCCCTCCCTCCCTTCCTCCCTTCTTTCCTTCCTTCTCTCTCTCTCTTTTCTTTTTTTCTTTTCTCAGGGTCTCATTGTATTGCCCGGGCTGGAGTGCAGTGGTACAGTCATGGCTCACTGCAGCCTTGACCACCTGAGCTCGAGCAGTCCTTCCACCTAAGCCTCTTGAGCAGCTGGGACTACAAGCATGTGCCACCATGCCCGGTTAGTTTTTGTATTTTCAGTAGAGAGGGAATTTTACCCTGTTGCCCAGGTTGGTCTTGAACTCCTGGGCTCAAGCGATCTGCCTGTTTTGCTCTCTCAAAGTGCTGAGATTACAGGCATGAGCCACTGCCCTGGCCTGAGTATCCAGTTTCTTTGCCAAAAAAAAAAAAAAAAAAAAAAAGGGGATGATCTGGCTTTGCAGGTCTTATATTCCCACAGCGCAATAAATTATTGGAGTGGGGCCTACATAAAGCACGTTTTTTCCAATTATCCTCTTCATCACCCTTCCCTTTCACTCATTTTGTGTTACTGCTTGGTAACATGTTTGGTGGTTACTCTTAGTTTGTGGCAAATACAGAATAAGACACAATAGAAGAACCGAGCATAAGAAAAGTAGTGGCTTTCTGTGGGCTCTTGCTGCCGCTCTTGTCCTGGCTGTCTGCAGAGAATTCCTTCCTTGGAACCTGCTCACAGGCTCTTTTTCTTTTGCACCCTATTTCTCTGTCAACTCTGATTTTACCCCTTGTGCTTCCAAGAGGTGTGGGCTGGAGCATTGTTCAGGAAAGCATGTGGACTTTGAAATCTGGTCTGTGTCTGCAAGACCTGGTTTTGAATCCCAACCCCAACCCCATTTCTTACTGACTTCCTGTCCCTTATTGGTAAAATGAAGGCAATCACCTGTCTCATAGGTTGGTTTGAGTATTAAATGGGATTTTTTTTACATAAAGCATCAAGCAGAGGCTAGTGCTCTTGTCCCTCTCTTCTCCCTTAAAAAAATTTTTTTTTTTTTGGTTTCTTCTTTTTTATAGGTCCATTAGGAGAAGAAACCTCTCTTCTTTTAAGACAGGATTTTTTTCTTTTTTTTCGTGACCTCGATGAAACCATTTACCCCTCTTTACTCTTTTTATAAAGCCCACTGTTTTATTTTTTTCTTCTTTGTAACTTTGTCTTTCCCATCTGTACATTTCACATATTCCCTTTTCCTGGAGTTAGAACTCTCTCATAAAGACTCTCCTATAAGAATAATGGATGCCAAGTAAATTTATTTTGTTTTGGTAAATTCTATAAGAAGGCCTACCTTTTATAAAATTTCTGTAACAATTGTATATAGTTTTGTGATAGAAACTACATTAGCTTTTGCAGTTATCTGTTGGGATTCTTTCTATGTATATGTATGTTTCCCTGTTCATTGTGTATTTGTAGAAATTGGGCCGAGGTCAAAGGCTGGAAAGTCATCAGAAGAAAAAATTGGTTGTGGAAGGGGAACACTTCGCCTGAGATCAAAAGGTCCTGCTACCTTGGAGGAAGTGGTATGTTACGTTCGTTTACTTTCTGTTCTACTTGGAAATGTTGAGATATGTGTGATTATTGGAACTGGAAATAAAGATAAAATCACAAAGCTAGATAAAATTCCATTTATCCTAATCAAAACTTGGACTTTGAATTCATTATCTGTTTAAACAATCTGGAAATTACCTAAGGTATTTAGAAAGGAAATATAGAAATTAAGTACATGAGAAGAGATTGTGACATGTAGAAATTCTCAGCTACTTGTAGATGATGTTTGTAGACTCTGTAGAAGGCTGGACTATCTCAAAAACTTAAGTCAACTAAAGCTCTCTGAGAGCCAAGAAAAAGTGTCAGAGCCACCTGTAGGAGATTTTGAAAATGAAAGATTAGATCCCTAAACTCCTCTTATCACATAAAACACCTTGTAGTCATCTTTGACTCTTTCCATTCATGTCCCACATCGCTTCTATCAGCAAATCCTAGTAGATCTACCTCTACAGTATACTGGAGTCCAGTGGCTTCTTACTGCCCCCGCCCACCACTGTGGCCCAAGGCACCATCATCTTGTCCTGGATATTGCGATCACCTTCTGTTTAGCCCTCCTGTGTTCACCCTTGCCTTCTTTCCACCTGTGCTCAGCACAGCTCTCAGAATGATCCTTAAAATATGTAAGAGAAATTATGTCACTTTTCTGTTCACAATCTGGTGGCTTCCCATGACACTCAGAATAAAAGCTTAAGTCCTCAGATTGACCAACATGACTGAGCTCTGTATTTCTTCTCTGTTCTAATTTCCCACCCCTCTGCCCTGGCTTCCTCTGCTTCAGTCATGCTGGCCTCCTTGCTGTCCCCAAACACCCCAAGTGTATCCCCATCTCAGGCTCTCGATACTGCTGTTGTCTCTGCCTGAATGTTTTGCCCATTTATCTGCATGGCTTGCTCCCTTGCCATTATCAGGTTTCTGCCCACACATTATCTATCTCAAAGGCATCCTGTATAAATAGCAACTCCCTCCACCCCTCCCACTGCCCACTCTTCCATGCCTTTAATTTCTGTTAAAGCAATTGTATTAGCTCACACTGCTAATAAAGACATTACCTGAGCCTGGGTAGTTTATAAATAAAAAGGGGTTTAATGGACTCACAGTTCCACATGGCTGGCGAGGCTTCACAGTCATGGTGGAAGGTGAAGGAGGAGCAAAGGCACATCTTACATGGCAGCAGGCAAGAGAGTGTGTGTAGAGGATCTGCCCTTTAAGAAACCATCAGATCTCATGAGACTCATTCACTATCATGAGAACGACAACACAGGAAAAACCTGCCCCATGATTCAGTTACCTCCCATTAGGTCCCTCCCACAACATGCGGGGATTATGGGAGCTACAATTCAAGATGAGATTTGTGGGGGCAAGGAGTGGGGGTGGACACAGCCAAACCATATCAGCATGAAACACCCTAGGACTCTTTATATCTTTAATTTTGTCTACTGTCTAGCTCCTTTGCTCATGTGTCTTGCTCACTATTGCATCCCCATCACTTAGAATAGGACCTGATACACAAAAGGAATGGAAATCTTTGCTGCATTAATGAATTAAGAAATCATTCATTTTAGTTTGAGAAAAACAAGGGTTTTGCCCTTTGACTGACTTTATCTATATACAGGTCAGTGTTTGAGTGAAAAACACCAGAAGGAAAAGTGACAATGAGGGACAAGAAGGGTGGAGGAAGAAAACCGCAGGGTTGGGATGGTGGTGGTGGCGATTCTGAGTGGCAAGCAGCAGGCCCACAACAGCAGCAAAGGCACGGGGGACAAAGTCCTCCTGTGGGCAGAGGGGAGGTGGAACAGGTAACTGGTGCCTGTGAGCTCCTGGGGGCAAGGGCAAGGCACTGGGCCCTTCTAGAGTCTATATGTGAATGCTGTCGAGGTTCCCATGTGTTTGAAGGAAAAAAGAGACAGGTGAACAGTTTTGAGGCTGTTTCACAGAGTGGGATCCCAGAACTTGTTGTGTGACCATGTCCAGGGTTGGTCATGGGGGTGGTTTGTTGGAGCAGACACTTAAGGAACCCATGAGGCCAAGGCTGTCCTTAGGAATGTCAAGTCACCCAGGGTGTTGTCAGTTTTGGGGGATCCAGAGGAAGATCTTGAGTCAAATACCTGGGTTCTGGGAGAATAAAAGGACCGATCGGAGGCAAATGGCAATGAAAAGACCCGATAGAGCAAAAAGCACTTTGAAAATGAGATATGATGAGGTATGTGAAGGAAACCCAGGGCAGTGACTTCTGGGTGTTCGGAGCCTTTACTTTCCCTCTGTGGCCCAGCACACGGTCTGATATATTGCTGAAGGCCAGTAAGTGTTCATTGAATGAATAAGCAAATCTTAGTGGAAGAAAGGAATTTATCAGAGAAGGGAAGAACAGAGGGAAGGAACTGGCCTTGGGGAGCTGGGAGAATGCCAGCTCTGCCTTTTGCTGGAGGCTATGAGGAAAAATGGGCAGACCTTTAAACAGCTCACAAAGGAAGCAGGTCAGCAGGAAAAACTCCATATCCCTGCAGGAGGAGGGGTATCTTCTAAGGGTTAAATCATTCCTCACTCTTTGTTAAGCACCTGCTGTGGCAAAGGTGCCTGGATGAACAAAGAGCAGCTTAAGATCTACCTAGGGAGGTAGGAAAGATGCATTTAAAGATAAACATCTAAAAATCCATTCCTATGTTCATAGCCTGTTTAGTAAAATAGGGCAATTAAAAATAGCTCATAATGAAAGGAAAAAGCAAGTTTGCTTCTAATATTAAATTTGATACAAATGGCCTAAAGTCTAATTTCAAACACTTTAAGTATTTAAAGGATTTATAGGATTTGAAACAAATCACTCCCTTAATCACCTAGCCCAAATTCTGAAAATGGTGTAAGATTCTCTGTATTAGTCCGTTTTCACACTGCTATACAGAATACCTGAGACTGGGTAATTTATAAAGTAATGAGGTTTAATTGACTTGGAGTTCCGCATGGCTGGGGAGGCCTCAAGACACTTACAATCATGGTGGGAGGTGAAGGGGAAGCAAGGCACATCTTACAAGATGGCAGGAGAGAGTGAGTGCGCAGGGGAAACTATCACTTTTGAAACCATCAGATCTCATGAGAACTCCCTCACTATCATGAGAACAGCATGAGGGAAACCGCCCCATGATGCAGTCACCTCCCACCAGGTCCCTCCCTTGACATGTGGGGTTTACAATTCAAGATGGGATTTGGCTGGGGACACAGAGCCAAACCCTATCAGTACTTCACTGGCATAGCTACATACTTTATTCCATATGTGCTTGCTGAGACAGGCACCGTCAAAGCGCTGGTGATACGAAGATGAATAAAGACCCTGTTTCTCTTCTAAAAGGAGAGAAGCATAAAAAAAAAAAGCGATTACAACCCAGTGGGTTAGGGTTAATGGAAGCAGATGCAGGATACACAGTGTCACAAAGAAGGGGCTGATAAACTGTTGTCAGGGATTGGGGAAAGAAAGGAGGTCAGAAGGCTGGTGTGGTGGCTCATGCCTGTAATCCCTGCACTTTGGGAGGCTCAAGTGATCCTCCCACTTTAGCTTCCTGAGTGGCTGGGACTAAAGGTGCATACCACCACGTCTGGTTACTTTTTAATTAAATTAATTAGTAGAGATAGAGTCTTGCCATGTTGCCCAGGCTTGTCTAGACCTCTCAGGCTCAAGTGATCCTCCCATTTCAGCCTCCCAAGTGGGTGGGATGACAAGCATGTGCCACCACACCCAGCTAATTATTTAAATTAGTTAATTAATTAATTTTTGGTAGAGATGGAATCTCACCATGTTGCCTGGCTGGTCTTCAACTCCTAGGCTGAAGCAGCCCTCTGACCTCGGCCTTCCAAATGCTGGGATGACAGGCGTGAGCCACTGTGCTTGGCCAAGTCACCTTCTCTCTAAAGTCTTTCGTGACTGTTAAAGATAGCAATTTGCTTCCTCCCCTGTGATGCTTCTGTGCCTTTTATATCCTTTACAAACTGTTACATGTTACTTATTTTCACATCTATTTTCTCTTCTAGATTGTTAGCTACTTAGGGATCATGTTCCTGGCTTTTCTTTTTTGAATCCGTAACACTTAGTTCTGACACTAAAAATAAGTATTAACTGCATTGATTTGTATTAGCTACAGAGCACATTCCAGATATATTTCCATTAAAATTAGCTGAAGGGCACAATCATGAACTGGTTCCACGTCAGACTTTCTCCTGTGTATGTCCTGACAGTCAACAGATTTTGTTATATAACGTCTTATTTCTCTCTTTTTTTGGATAAAGCCTTCTGAAACCAAAGCAAAGGCAATTGAAAAGATTGATGATGTTCTTGAATTGTACATGGGAATTCGAGATATTGATTTAGGTAAGATTATACTATTTTAAAAAGTCTTGTATCTCTTAATTTGCTTAATGTTTATTTATGTCCTGTTTGCACTTATAGCCAATTATACTTTTGAAGATAAAAATATTTGTGGTGTGATGAAAAGAATAATGGGCATAAAGATAATAAAGAATAATGAAAACAAGACCTAGCCCTTACTGCTTTCTAGCCATGAGGTCTTAGTGCCAAGTAAACTTTAAAACATTTTAGTTAGTTCTTAATCGTTAAACTGTGAATACCATCTCCTTCAGTGTTGCTTTTTTGGATTTAAAAGATATACATGAAATGAATTTTGTAGATGATACATATAAAAGGCATTATTATTTGATATATCAGATTTGCATTGATTGAATTGCACCCTTTAACAGGGTTACTGAAGTCCTATGAACAAGGAATTAGAAATATGAAGAAAGAGGACACACTTGGCATATGACTGATAAAGGCAATTGAGCAGTGGAATTTCTGTGAATTTCTTATGTTATCATTAGGCTGTCAGGATCTTGATTTATCAGTTAAGACTCTAGCAGTTACAAATGACCAAAATAAAATCCAAACAAAAAATCCTAATTCTAACTGGCATAAGGAAAAAAAAAAGGAGAAACTTATTGGTTTTATAATTGAAAAGTCCAGAACCAGACCTTGGCTTCAAGAATGGCTGGATCCTGAGTTTTCATGCTGTCATTAGGATGTGGTTTCTCTTCTTTCAGTCCTGGCTTCATTTCAGGCCCCAGTGGTACCCCCTGGCAGCTTCATTCTCTCCCTCATAGGGCCAAAATGACTGCCATTGCTCCACCCTCTACGTCCTCGTGGCATCGGGCACAATGAGAAAGAGGGAAGACTCTTCCAAGTCATTCAAACAAAATGCCCAAGATTGTCTCTGGTTGGTCTGATTGGCTCAGGTGAGCAAGTCACTGAGGCCAGGAGGATGGTTAGGTCTGGGTTGAATGTTGTACCTCTGGAGCTGAGGATGACCCTGAAATACAAGGGTCAAAAGTGTGAAAAAGGCCTGACCCTTCCCACACAGAAGCAAGATGAATGTTCCACTGAGTAGGGCAGTTGCATGCTGGGTAGAGAAAAGAGTAAATGTATGCTCCAGTGTTGGGGTTTATGTCTGCATGCATCCACAGGTATGCATTTGAATCAGGTACTTGATACATTTTTTAAAGGTGAGAACTTGACTATTTTGTTTATCTGCTACCAGGTAGAATATTTGAAGGCTATTCATCCTCTTCTACATCCACTCATTTTCCATTTTCCTTATAGAATTACCAAAAGACAAAACAAATTTAGCTTAAAAATCTTAACTGGCTTTTCTTTGCAATTCTAGTGTCAGGCAACACCTCAAAATGAGTGCTGTGATGAGCTGAGCAGAGGAGGTTGACGTTATAGTTAGAAAATGGCTGAAGAAAGCAGAAATAGAACAAAAAGTGGATTCCCATTGCAACATTACTTCCTTTGTAAAGGTTAAAGCAGAGGGAATTTCCTTATCATGCCTGCTAAAACTGGCCCATTTGCGGATTTGGCTATTACCTCTCTTTCTTCTGATTTCTTGGAAGGTCAGATAAACAGCTTAGTTTGGTGTAGTGAGTAGAACTTCAGCATGAGTAACTCCATTTGGTTTGGCCTGTTAGGCCTAGTATAGGAGCTCAGTCCAAACCAATCACCTGCTATAAATTTTATTTAACAGAATCTATTCTTATTTTCTTTCTTGCCCATGTGAACTTTTATTTATTTGTTAATTTTTGAGACAGGGTGTTACTCCGTCACCCAGGCTGGAGTGCAGTGGCACAATCATGGCTCACTGCAGCCTTGATCTCCTAGCTCAGTTTCCCACGTAGCTAGGACCACAGGTGTGTGCCTCCATACCTGGCTATTTATTTTATTTTATTTTTTAAAATTAGTTTTTGTTTTGGTAGAGATGGGATCTTCCTATGTTGCTCAGGCTCAAGTGATCCTCCTGCCTTGACCTCTCAAAGTACAGGGGAGATTATAGGCGTGAGCCATCATTGCCGGCCCTGAGTGAACTTTTAAAATAAAATTTCTGTACTGTGTGTACAGATGCTGTCTGCAACTTAAAAACATTGGTAGTTTGTTCCTTGCTCCTTGGAGAAAAATATGAATTCTTTTTTATATCGATTCTTTTTTTTCACATAGATTCTATATGAATTCTTTTTTTATGATATAGATTTTTTCATATAGAGTCTTTTTTTCCTCTGTGCAGACAAAAAGTTAAAACTGAAAACCAGTCTCTGACAACTTCTCTCCAATCTTTTTGCCTGCCTAATTTTTTTTAATTTTAATTTTTGTGGAGATGGGGTCTACCTGTGTTACCTAGGCTGGGTTGAACTCCTGGGCTCAAGCCATCCCCTTGCCTCGGCCTCCCAAAGTGTTGGAATTAGAGGAGTGAGCCACTGAGCCCAGCCTCAGTCTCCTGTTTTGAAACTGCAGCTCTCAAGGAACAACAGAATCCATGCTATTGTCTGGAGTGAATCACAGGCACAGGGCCTAGGAAAAGATCTCACTAGGAATAAAGACAAACATACACATTAACATACATATTCCTAGACATATAAGGGAATATGTAACATTTAAATAGTAGCATCAACATGTACATAAAGCAAATTTAGAATAGAAATGTTTATTCGTACAACAGTCTAGGACTATGGGGCATTCTTTAATGGTATTTTGCCATAGAGGAGGGAAGCAAATATATATATGTATACATGAAGTTTTACATACACACACACACATATGTGTATACATATTTATGCTCATACACAGTAAAAGAGATATGATGTAGTGTTGCTTACAGGTATATATATTTGGCTTGAGGCCCTAACCTAACCCTAACCCTAACCAAAGAGACCAGCCTGGGCAAGACAATGAGATGAGACCATGTCTCTACTTAAAAAAAAAATTAGATGAGTGTGGTGCCTGCACCGAAGTCCTAGTCACCTGAGAGTCTGAGGCCGGAGGATCGCTTGAGTCCAAGTGTTCAAAGCTGCAGTGAGCTAGGATGGCGCCACTGCACTCCAGACTGGGCAACGGGGTGAGACCATGTCTCTAAAAAAACAGAAACAAAAACAAAAATTATATATACATATACATATATAAAAAAATGCAGTTTAAATAATTCAGGGTACTAAACATTCCTTACAGGTTCTTTGTAAATTAACTAGAAATTTCTTTGTAAAGTGAATTAGTCACTGTAACAAATTCCTCTAATTGACAATGAAAAGCCATTATCATTACATATGATTAGCAATGTGATTGGTTACCTAGGGAGGTAAAGAATAAGGAAATAATTATTTGAAGAATGTAAACCATTGTTAAATTAGGAAGTTCCTTCATTATTCAGATCTGAATAGCATGAAATATAAATCACAAATGTGATACTGATTTAACAGAAATATATTTACTTGTATAAATATTTTCAGTATTTCTTAGCTTTCAGAAATGTTAATTCTTAATGCAAATTATACTGACATCACATTTTTCTGTATTTGTTAATGTAAGTATATATTTTAAAAATTTAAAAAGTAATATGGCAACAACGTGACTTAAAACACTATCCTCAAAAAAGGATTAGGAGGTGTTTATTATTTGAAAATAAAAAATAATTTAAATGAATTTTTATAGAAAGTAATCCTGAAGATGAAAGTGCTTCATTTGGTTGTAAAGTTAAATTGTGAACTATGACTTTTCTACCAACCAATGTCATCATGGGTCACCTTGGGATATTATCCATGAAAAAAAAAAAAGGGTTGTAAAAGATGTTGAGTCCTACAAGGCCTAATATGGTCTTGACCTAACTCAGCAGAAAGTTGTATCATACAAATTTCTTCTTGAATGCTTAAGGAAACTGTATAAGTTGTATATAGAACTATAACGTTTTCTGATGATACCAGGAGTTTAGAGATCATCCAAGCAACTTCAGAATTTTAGGATTTCAAATTTATTGAGATCCTGAGATGTGTGGAAAGAGGATTTGGATGATTGTTTCTAAGTCAATTTTTCTATAAAATCTTTTTTTTCTTTTTTAAAATTATACTACTTTGCTTTTAGAGCAGATGTGAAGTCTGTTACAGCTCTTGAAAAAGAATGCAATAATGGTGTTTTAATACTGAGAATTACATTTCTTCCTACGATCACTTTCTTTTTGTTGAGATAGAATCTTGCTCTGTCACCCAGGTTGGTGTGCAGTGCTGCAATCTGGGCTCACTGTAACCTCCGCCTCCTGGGTTGAAGTGATTCTCCTGCCTCAGGCTCCTGAGTAGCTGGGATTACAGGCGCCTGTCACCACGCCCGGCTAATTTTTTGTATTTTTAGTAGAGACAGGGTTTCACCATGTTGACCACGTTGGTCTCAAACTCCTGACCTTGTGATCCACCTGCCTTGGCCTCTCAAAGTGCTGGGATTACAGGCGTGAGCCACTGTGCCTGGCTGGGTCACTTTCTTTTTATAGTGAATTCAAAACAATGAACACTGTGGAAAGTTATCCTTTTCAGATAAAGCCAATGAAGTTTTAAAAAGTTTAATTAGAAAATATTCTATATTGACTGCATTTTTAATGTTTGACTTGTGAGTTGTTTGAAACACGTTGATATTTATAAAAAGTCTTAGGAAAAGTAAGGCCTGAAGACCTTCCATAGAATGAGATATAGTTGCATATTTTATGATTAAACTGACAATAATGATGAGTAATCTTTATCTAAATCATTCTATTTGCCATCTTATAGATTTGAAAACTGAAATTCAGAGAAGTTTGATAACTTACCCAAAGTCACCTAACAAGTTAAAAACTAAGATTTAATTCTAAAACTTTGATACCAAGATTTTAACCATAAAGTAATATTTTATGTTTAAAAGTTCTAAGTGTTTAAAAACTTAATGGAAATTATACGTTGATCTGTATCACCAGAACAGGTTTGTCATTAATAACGGATAGTTCAGTGGCAGTAATAAAAAGTGGCCACTAGAGGTCAGCACTTAGCTGCTATATGTGGTATAAAAATTCTCCTTACAATTAAAAAAATTCTTTTTGAGATGGGGTCTCACTATGTTGCCCAGGCTGGTCTCAAAATCCTGGACTCAAGCAATCTCCTGCATCAACATCCCAAGTAGCAGGGATTACAGGTTGAAAAATTTTCAATTTTTTAAAATCTATTTTCTCTTTTTTTTCCTCATGTGTTTCTAAACATTATACTGTAAGAAAATTCTACTCTTTTGATGGAATATTTTTGGCCAGATTGCATTCAGGTTTATTATCATAGTATACTGCAACTCTATTATAATCAATAGATGAAAATAATCTTAGTAGCTATCTTATGTTAATATGCTGTACCTTCATAAAAAGTGTTTTATTTTGCTAAAGTTTCTTTTGCCTTTCTCTTAAATCAGAGCTATAATATTTTATCAAAAAGAATGAATTATACCATTTATCATGTAAGGATGTCTTAAAAGCTATGCTTACCGAACCCCACTGAGGATGAGAAATAAAATTTAAAAAAGCCATATTTATGTATTAGGAAAAATATATAACATATTTAGTTGCATGCTCCATTTTTGAATTCCTATAGCAAATTACAGGTTTTAAAATGATGTATAGAGCACTGTATTACATGCAGTGTTTCCAGCACAATCATGTAGCTGTGTAATTGGCATGTTTTGTTGCTTCTACAAGATCAGGTGTTCCTGGAAGGCAGATGCTATATCTTACTCAGTTTTTAATCCCAGCTCCTACCATGCACCTCTCCCAGAGTAAGTACTTGGTAAATGTCTGTTGAGAGTCACAAAAGTGGTGAATTCACAGGGAGCATGAGTCCTAATTTTATTAGTTTGCAGCTGTGGCCCTTGGGCAAATTATTAAAGTTAGAATCCTAATTTTTGCATCTGTAAAAGGGGCATAATAAAAACAATCTTATAGCGTTTCCAAGGAATCAAATTGAATAATATGCATAAAGTTCCTGTCACATCAGAAATAATAATGGGTATACCTATTATCATTCTTAGTGATGATCACTAATGATGACTATTACTAGCTGTAATGGCAGCTGTAACAGAGGTAGAATATGTGGAACTGTATAACTGGACTCTATCAGCAGCTCTGAGCAGTACTGAGTTTGGGGGTGTTTCTTCACTTTTCTGCTGTGCCAGAATGAGTGCATGAGCGAGATTATGCATTTTGGACTGTGGGGTTAGAATATGGGCATCTTGAAGCAGCATTTTCTTTTATTTTGTGACTAGAAACCCAAACCAGAGCTGGCAAGTCAGTGCAGGTCAGATCTACAATGTGGAGTTCCCAGGCTTAGTGTGCTAGACAATGCTGCTGGGCTTCCTGAGGTATAAACAAGCCATGTACCAAGTTGTTCCTTTTTCTCTCTTACAGCCAAGGATCTGTGTGTGTGTGGAGAGAGAGAGAGATAGAGAAATTGATTCAGTGTCCATCAGTGAACATCTGCATCCTTGTCATGGTCTCCCCTGGCATTTAAGAGCATTAGCTGCACTATTAGTTTCTGTTTTGGAATCGTCTTTTATCTGTATGCATTTTCTTATGTCTTTTATCTGTATGCATCTTATTTCTTCCTCAGATTTCTTCCTTAACATGTCTTACTCATATGTCAGTACAATCTTTAGATAGCTGCCTTTATAAATGCTACCTGTCAAGCTTATGAGAAATAGTTAAAATGGTAGAGTAAGCAAAATTCTGAACTGGAGCTCTACTTCAGCAATACTTCACCTTTATGTTTAGGCTGTTCTTCTTTTACATCTGGGCTAAGAGATCAAAGTTCTGGACTTCACTTTCCCCAGTGAATGCCAACTGTGCCTGTGCAAAAAGTATGTAAGTGTCATGACAAGCCCTCTTCATGTACTTGCCCATTCACTAGCACTTATATGCATGAGACACTGAACTAGTTACTATGGGCATAAAAGACCAAGTAAGCTACTCGAGATCTGTTGGGAGTTTATTTTCTCAGTAGGAGAGAAAAAATACATAGAAAAATAACATCAATGCAGAGCAATGTTAAATTTGCAGTCTAAGACCTTGTTACTCAAAGTGTTGCCTGTGGACCCACATCGCCTGGGAGTTGAAAATGCAGAATCTCAGGGCTGCAGAACTACTGAACCAAAATCTGCATTTGCCAAGACCCTGTGTGATTTGTTTGTGCATTAAAGCATGAAAAACACTGGCAGAAGGGTTTAGAGAATTGAGATATCTCTTCTAGCTGTGGACAAAGGATTTCATGGAGGAGAGAGCCTTGAAGCAGAGAAAGGATTTTGACTCCTTGCTGGTGGCTAGCAGGAGGCTGTCCTGGGCAGAGGCAGAAAGCAGTGAAGACAGCATTTTGAGTGGTCAGATTTATGAGGGCACACAGCATTAGTGTAGAGTAGGATAGCCACTGGGGAACCAAGAGTGCCTTAGGTTAGACTGCCACTAGGGTTTAGGGTTTTAAAGATAAACATTGGTGATACAAGGAAAAAAAATGTGTGTGCATGTGTGTGTATATACACACACATACACACAGACATTAAAAATATATACATATACATTTTAAATTTATTGAAAAAAATGTTTTTAAGAGACAGGGTTTCATTCTATTGCCCAGGCTAGAGTGAAGTGGCATGATCATAGCTCAGTGTAGCCTCAAATTCTTGGGTTCAAGTGACCCTCTTGCCTTAGCTTCCTGAGTATGTGGAACTGCAGATGTGGACTGTCATGCCTGGTTAATTTTATTTATTTTTTATTAAATATCCTTTTTTCAGAGACAGGATATTGCTATGTTGCTCAGGCTGGTCTCCAACTTCTGGTCTCATGTGATCTTCCTGCCTCCATCTCCCTAGTAGCTGAGATTGCGGGCATGAGCCACCATGCCCAGTTGGAATATTTTTATATATGGGAATGACAGATAATCTCAGAGGTGGAAAGGAGCTCCATGGTCCTTTTGTCTCAGTACCCAGTGGGATCAGCGCTGTGCTTTAGGAAGGGGAGTCCAGTTTGCCCACGTGGGATAGTTTGCTGACTGGACTTGGAGATGAGGAGATAACATGGCAGCGGTGGGAATGAAATGGAAAGAATCGGATTAGAGAGAATAAAGGGAGAATAAAGGGAGGCAGTGTTTGGTGCACAGGCTGAAGACCTGGGAGAAGAGAAAAATAATGGTGGAAACGAGAGAAAGAGTAGCCATTTCTTTAGAAGGGAAGAAGATATTTGGTTTCTAGACATGCTGTTTGACATGCTAAGGGAGCACCTAGGAAGAATTGCCCACCAGTTACTCAGAAATGGGTGTGTGGAACTCATGACAGAAGTTGGGGATGGAAGCAAAGATTTGGGACTTCTCTGCACCATGGTCATGCTTAACCTGGGGCTGTGGATAAGATCTTCAAGGAAAGACAGCCTGGTCTTCAAAGAAAGAGAGACACAAACAGAACCTCCAGACTTCTGTGAAATACTGATAGAATACTGTAGGACACCGTTTCCCTGAGCACTTGGCTTCTTATCTGATGGTGTGAAAATGCACTCCAGGGCAGCTTGCTTCTTTTTCTTAACTGTAGTACTATGACTGTCTGTTGAAAGAAATGGAACATTTTTTATATACATTAAGGCATTCCTTAATGGCTTAGGAAATAATTTCCAAATACAGCTAATACCTATGAGCACACAGAATAAATATTACAAGTTAGGTATAGTTTTACCACATCAAACACAGCACTAAATTTTTTTTTCTAATTTGAATTTATGTACTAGGTTTTGCTAAGTTTTCTTCCATTGGCTTCAGAGAGGTTTCTCCCAATATTTTATTATGGTAATTTTCAAATGTATAGACAGTTGAAAGACTTTTAAGTGAATACCTCTGTATACACCTGTCACCTAGACTCTACCATTAATATTTTACTATAATTGCTTTATCACTTACCTCCCCATTTAGTCGTTCTATATAAAGATTTTAATGAAAATATAATTTTGATTATAATATAAAGGATATGTACTACTTTTTCAGTAAATATTAGAACAAAAATATTTCTCTAAGTTATGAATTATTCATAAACATTATTTAAAATGATGTAAAAATATTTCACCTAATATATTTCATCATACCAGAGGTAACTTAATAATCCTACATTTTAGAATTTTTTTTTTGGATTCTGTTAGGTACATCTTTATGCTAAATCCTTTTCTGTTTTAAAAATTTTATTTTTGAAGTCTAGATTTCCAGAATTAAAAATGGTAGGTAGGTCAGAGGATATGAACACTTTTATGACTTTCGATACTTGTTGCTAAACTTTTTTTAAAAGCCAAATTGATGAAGTCAAGCCAGTGTATCTGCGTGTTTGCTTCAGCCTGTCCTGGCCATCCTTGACATATCATTAGAAAAAAGTTTAAATACACTTGGGAGCTTTGGAAGCGTCTGGGTAACTTGGCAGGACCCGTGGGCTGGAGCAGAGGTTCCAGCTGCAGCTGAGGAACTCTCTCCTTTGTGAAGTGTTTGCTTCCAGATTGATGGTAAATGAAGAAGGCTTTGGGTAATGGCTGGAGAGAGGATGAAGAGATTCAATTTCTCTTCTTTCTTCACTGCCATTCTTATATATGTATAGAAACAATCTTAAATTTACAGAAAACATACAAATACAGGACAAAGACTTTTTCCTCTTGAACTAATTTGAGAGTAAGTTACCTTAATGTCCCATTACCCCTAAATACTTTGGTGTGTGTTTCCTAAAAACAAAGATATTCTCCTATTGAACCATAACATAACCAATCGAACCGTGAAACTAACATGGATACATTACTGCCATTTAATATTCATATTCTATTTGTGTTTCACCAATTCCTTAATACCTGTTATAGCAAAAGAGTGTGTTCACAATCACATGTTGCATTTACTTATCTCGTTGTGTCAATGTGGAATAGTTATTTGTCATTTACTTGGTTTTCATGACCTTGATGCTTTTGGAGGGTACAAGTCAGTTATTTTGTAGAATGTTTCTCAACATTGGTTTTCTAATCTTTTGTTTAAAATTACACTCAGGTTACACCTCTTTGGTGTAACCTCATAAATGTGATTCTGTATTCTTTTCATTACATCTTATAGGGAAGCACAGGTTTTTGAATTTTTTCCACAGGAATGTTCACTTCGATCACTTCAGGTGGTGTTTGTTAGGCTTCTGCACTGTAAAATTATTCTCTTTCATTGATAGGTATTGGTGGGGAGATATTTTGAACCTGTGTAAACATATCGTTCCTTATGAATCAATCAGCTTCTTTATTTTTTCTTTATCTCTTCAGTCAATTGTGTTTTATTATGGATTCATGGATTCCTGTATTCACTGGAGTTATAATCTATTACCATCATTACTTATTTTGATGCTTAAATTATCCCTGATTTGGTCAGTGTGAATTCTTGCACACTGACATCTATGTCCTTTTTATGTTTCCATCGTTTTTTGACACTTTCTTCCTTTCTGATACAAGATATTCTTGGTTCATAGTGCACTTTGCCTGCTCTACCCTAGAATCTACCAGTTTTCTGAGGAAGTCAGTCTTTTTAATGGAGAATGGTATTTAAGAACAAAGATTTGGGTGCTTTGTATACTCATTGTTGTTAGGGTGTCATGCTTCCAGAACTGAGGAATGTGTATGCATATGTATATGTGCATTTATGTCTATATTTTTATAACATCTCAGTTGGAGATAAATATATTTCCACTGACATCTACAATTCCAGTTCTATAGGGTTTATTCTTATTTTCTCCCTTTCCCTATTTATTCTTCTTGGGCAGTGACAAACCTGATTCCTATGACTAAGTGTGTGTGTGTGTATGTGATCCATCTCCATGTGTGCAGCCAGTCTCTCATCACCGTGGCTGCTGCCCTCCCTCCGCAGCCCCATGCCGTCCTCACTGCGTCCGTACTCTCCCACCCCATGCCAGGCTGCCTGGCCATATCGAAGCCCTCCTTACCTTACTAGCGCTTTGATCCCTCTGCCCGTTCACCCCACCCCCACCCCACTTCTGCAGGCCACCTCCCTCCCTGTCTTCCTAGCCCGCCTTGTGTTAGGACTGAATTGATAGGAAGAGGCATAGCTTTTATCTCTCCAGACCTTGTGGCTCATTCAGAAAATAATACAAACTGGGAGTAGTTCATCCTTAACCAGGAAGGAAAGGAGAAGCTGGAGCTTTTCCCTGGGGCTTTGGTGTTTCCCTTTCAAATGGAGGTTTTCCACCCAAGTCCCACATCACATATACACTGTCTCTTTCTGGTTGTTAGTGCTTCTAAGATGCTGAGTGGAAATACACTGAGCCTCCTGGGCTTCCAGGCAGCTGGGGCAAGTCCTGTGTACTCCTGAAGATGCTGGTTCCAGGACACAGAATGTGGGGCACAGGCAATTAGTAGACAAACTGAACAAGGCCGCCACCTTCACGTTCTATCCCAGACTGGGGAGGGGCTCAGAAAAGGTACCCTGGTTCCATAGGTGGACAGATGTCTTCCTCCGCTTCTCCCCAGCTTGATTGCTCCAGTGCAAGCTGTTATCCTTTGTCATTTTGTCTTTGGGTAGGGAGGACTGGACTCCATCTCAGTTGGCAGTCGGGGACCGGTGGAGGAGGTAGGGAGAGCAGTGACTATTAGGAGGTTGGGGAAGGGGTGTCCTTTAAGTTTCCTGCTAGGGCTAGTCAGAGCCACGGGGTTTCTTTCAGGGGATCTTGTTCTACCCATGGGAATGACAGAGGTTCCCAACTGAAGGGCTCCAAGGTTGGGTGGAGGGCAAGGGTGGCAGCTGCAAACCTGGGTGCAGTGGACAGATTGTTGAAAAGGATGAGGGTATCTTACTGTCTTAATTTGCATGAGAAATACTCTTATGCATGCTACTTTTAGCAAGTAATTTTCCTGGTGCCATTTTTCTCAGTCCTCTGATGGTATTTCACTTATCATTAATTTTTTAATATTATTTTTGACAGCCACCACAATGTTTGAAGCTGGAAAGGACAAAGTTAATCCAGATGAATTTGCTGTGGCGCTTGACGAAACTCTTGGAGACTTTGCGTTCCCAGACGAGTTTGTCTTTGATGTTTGGGGAGTCATTGGTGATGCCAAACGAAGAGGGTTATGATGTGGACACTCCATCTCTGAAGAAACAAACCTTCGTTCTTTTTTTTCCTTTTTTTTAAAGTCCCATAAGACCTGTTTTTGGACACCTTTATACGAACTCTGGTTTAGTTTCATGTGTATGGAATATATTCTTTGAAATATAATTTTGGTAATTTTGATTTCTGGGCACTTTTTAGTGTTGCTTATGTAATATGCTTAAGAGAAATGATCTAAATAAGGATCAATTGTAATATTCGTTCAGAAGGTTTTTAAAAGTAAGTTTTAAGGAGTATTTCTAGGTAGATGATTTTCTTCTCCATCAATGCCCATGCTTTGTTTTTCTTAGATAAATAGTCGATTTTAATAGCTTGGTAGTTTTTTTTTTTTTTTTTTTTTACAAAATTTTAATGTAAACTAGGATTTGAGTATGGTTTACTTCATAGCATCTTCATTTTGTTATCCTGCTTTGAACAGGATATGTTCGGGAAATGCAATGTGAATTATGCCCCTTACTGGTCTAGAAGCATTTTTTTTTTTTGATCCTGTGAGTAAGGGAAGGAAGATTCCTGTGGTATGTTGATTTCTATGGCCCACTTTCTCTCTTTGTAAAACAGGAATTTATTGATTTTCTTGTATGCTTCTTTATACATGCTCTTAAAACTTGTGGTTGAAATCTGCGCCGTGTGTCTCTGCATGTGTAAAAGAAGGGAAAAAAAGAGGTGGGGTGGGTAGAACTACTTGCATTTGATTTTTTTTTTTCAGTACTTAAAACATTATTTCTTTTTGCACTCCTAGCTAGTTTTATGTTACCTTTTATAAGCACTCCAGGGTAGGTTTTATATTCTTTGTAGAGTTTTTTGAAAATATATTTACTCAAGATAACTATGTTTGAGAACTTTTTTTTGGTTAAACAGCAGCCCTTTTTAGTTTCCTAAACTTTAGAAGAGATGCTATCAGAAATAGATTTCCTTTCAGTGGAAATAAAGGAGGAAGGGAGAGTTGAGAAATGTATTAGTCTGTTATTTTAGAGTTTTAACACACTCCTCGAAACCTTACATTATAGAGAAAATTGAGGGTAAATGACTGTCTTATCACTCTTATTTGACATTTTATAGGTGTAGGAGAAATGGAAATGAATGGTTTCAACAAAGATCACTTCATACAGCAGAGCATGGTGTGACCAAGCATCTTTGTAAAGTGTTAGATGAAAACTGCTGTGTGCTGCCATGGTAATTAGAAATAATAACCTGTTAGCAATGTGTTCTAGGAAGTCAGAAGTAGTTCTGTTTTCATGCTGGCTTATTGCTTAGATAACTCTTGCTTTTTGGTAAAACTTTAGTTTTACTGCCATCCACTCCTTTTTCAATGAGTTTAATGCCATAAAGCTGAAGCTGATATTCTTTGATTAATTTGAAATCTGCACAGAAGCTGTTTTAGTCATTAATGTGTAACAAAAGTAGCTTATAGAATATGGTTTGTCTTATGGCTCTTGCTCATCATTTGAAAATAAAATCCAGCTCAAGTTGTAATTTGTTGGTATTTGTTTAGTGGGTTCATTTTGGAGGTTCTGGAATACCTATTAATTCTTAATAATACCTCTCTTAGAAAGACATAAAAAAAGACCTGCTATTTTTAAGGATAAGATGACTTATTCCATAGAGACATTCCCCTTTAAATGACAACAAAATAAATTTCTCAGCACCAGATATTAGATTTGAAAGAAGTCATTGTTCATTATTGATGGATGTCAGTTTCTCCTTCCTTTTTGGGCATGCGTGAAGATACACTTGATGCTAATTCCCTGTGATTTATGGAATGTCATTTTCATAATGAGCTTTCTAGAATTTGTGTGTAAGGTTGCGATAGCCATGTACAGCTGTAACTATACTTGTCTGTTAGCTTTCAGTGGACCATTATCATTACTGTCATCACATTACCTGCGCTTCAACTGGGCCCAAGTACTCTATATACTACCTGTAATAGGTTTTTCTTGAAAATATCCTTATCTTTCACCTCTTCAGCTAAACTGATAACAAGGTCAGTTTCTTTATGTCATTTTGTTCCCATACCTGAAAATGCATCTATTTGTGAGCTTTCTGCCTTTTTTGTAACTCTCAGTGCACAAAAAGGATCTGTTTTTAGTGCAGTCGCATAATATGTAAGTGCGGGATACCCTTCTGCAGCTTTAATGAGACAAATCACTTTTTAAAAAACATTCCATTTTATTGGCATCACTAGATGTTTTCAGGACCCTGTCCTTTTCTCTTGTTCTGTAGGCTCTTTTTCAATGGAGGATGATTATTTTATTTATTCTTGATTTCCTTTCATTGAAAACAACATCTTTCTTCCTGGAATGGCCACTAAGAGCACACAACGTGTTTTCTTTGGTTGTGGCAGAAAACGCAAGTGATAGTTATATGTTGGGATTGATGAGGCCTTCAACATAGCTGAGTCCTAATCAGATGTATATACTCTGATAATTACAAATAGGTACATGCTGGGTTGCTGTGATGTTTCAAAAATATAATTATATAATTAAGATGTTAACTCTTTAAGAATTCAATTATAAAAGCAATAACCAGTTAACCTCTATTTGGAGCTGCTAGATCCATATTGTGACTGAAAACTAAAGAGAAAATTTTTCAAATGATGTATAATTTGCACTATTTTCCCTTGTAACTTTAGCAAAAAGAAAACACACTTTATTTAGTCCCATGTTATTTATTTATTTATTTATTGACAGGATCTTACTCTGTGGCTCAGGCTAGAGTGTAGGGGTTTGATCACGGCTCACTGAAGCCTTGACCTCCCAGGCTCATGTGATCCTCCCACCTGAGCCTCTCAAGTAGCTGGGACTATAGACATGTGGCACCATGACCAGCTAATTTTTGTACTTTTGTAGAGATGGGGTTTTGCCATGTTGTCCAGGCTGGTTTCAAACTCCTGGGCTCAAGCAGTCTTCCTGCCTTGGCCTCCCAAAGGGATTACAGGCATGAGCTTCTGCGTCCCGCCAGTCCCATGTTATTTATTGCTAGACCTTCATCACTTCTAGAGACTCCCTGGTCTCCTTCAATTATCATTGCCTGTCTAGCATAGTAGCAAAATGAATTTCATCAGCAAAATGAAGTTTTCAACATAATGGTTCTTCTACAAAGAGTACAGTTATCAACGAAAGATGTAAATTATTGATTATATCATGGCCCTTTTGCTCCCCGATACATCTAAATATATATGGATACCAGTAGCATTGTCATTACTTTAGTGGAGATACTAAGTTAGGACAGTTAAGTGTTTTACCCAAGCTATTAATGAATAAAGACATAGGAGATGCTATTTAACTCACAGTCCCGAGTATTAGTGCCCTGTATAAAATGCACATTTATTATTTCCTTGACACAGTTTGAAGGAGATAAAGTAACTATAAGTTCTTACAAATGTCATGATGATAAAATGTTTCTAAAACTGTGAAGCGTACAAAACTGCACAGCCTGTCCCTACCCTATTACCTGAAAAACCTAGTTCTGTGAAATGGCTCATGGTTATTATCTGCTAGGAGTGTGAAAATTGAATGTGACATCTTTATTTCAATTGGAGACAGCTCATAAAACTTAAGTATAGCTATAGATATTTTTGAAGCAGTAACAGGAGAAATTTGAAAAAAATTTTTAAAGGTCATTTTGAGTAAAAATTTAATGTTTTGAATGGTTTGTGTCATACAATAGTATTGACTATATGTGGATAAAACATTCTATTGTTGTGGGAAAAAGTTTTCCTTTTTTTTGTTATTTTCCATCCTTTATTCTTTTTTTTATTGCATTTTAGATTTTGGGGTACATGTGAAGAACATGCAAGATTGTCGCACAGGTACACATATGGCAGTGTGATTTGTTGGCTTCCTCCCCATCACCTATATCTGGCATTTCTCCCCATACTATCTCTCACCAACTCCCCACCCCCAGCTGTCCCTCCCCTATTTCCCCCCAACAGACCCCAGTGTGTGATGCTCCCCTCCCTGTGTCCATATGTTCTCATTGTTCAACACCCGCCTATGAGTGAGAACATGCGGTGTTTGATTTTCTGTTCTTGTGTCAGTTTGCTGAGAATGATGATTTCCAGGTTCATCCATGTCCCTACAAAGGACACGAACTCATTGTTTCTTATGGCTGCATAATATTCCATGGTGTATATGTGCCACATTTTCCCTGTCCAGTCTATCATCGATGGGCATTTGGGTTGGTTCCAGGTCTTTGCTATTGTAAACAGTGCTGCAATCAACATTCGTGTGCATGTGTCCTTATAGTAGAACGATTTATAATCCTTTGGATATATACCCAGTAATGGGATTGCTGGGTCAAATGGAATTTCTATTTCTAGGTCCTTGAGGAATTGCCACATTGTCTTCCACAATAGTTGAACTAGTTTACACTCCCACCAACAGTGTAAAAGTATTCCTATTTCTCTATATCCTCTATAGCATCTGTTGTCTCCCGATTTTTTAATGATCGCCATTCTAACTGGCATGAGATGGTATCTCAATGTGGTTTGCATTTGCATTTCTCTAATGAGCAGTGATGATGAGCATTTTTTCATGTTGGTTGGCCTCATGTATGTCTTCCTTTGTAAAGTGTCTGTTCATATCCTTTGCCCACTTTTGAATGGGCTTATTTGTTTTTTTCTTGTAAATCTGTTTTAGTTCTTTGTAGATTCTGGATATTAGCCCTTTGTCAGATGGGTAGACTGCAAAAATTTTTTCCCATTCTGTTGGTTGTCGATTCACTCTAATGACTGTTTCTTTTGCTGTACAGAAGCTGTGGAGTTTGATTAGGTCTCATTTGTCTATTTTGGCTTTTGTTGCCAATGCTTTTGGTGTTTTGGTCATGAAGTCCTTGCCTATACCTATGTCCAGAATGGTTTTGCCTAGGTTTTCTTCTAGGGTTTGTATGGTGTTAGGTCTTATGTTTAAGTCTTTAATCCATCTGGAGTTAGTTTTAGTGTAAGGTGTCAGGAAGGGGTCCAGTTTCTGTTTTCTGCACATGGCTAGTCAGTTTTCTCAACACCATTTATTAAACAGGGACTCCTTTCCCCATTGCTTGTTTTTGTCAAGTTTGTCAAAGATCAGATGGTTGTAGATGTGTGGTGTTGCCTCTGAGGCCTCTGTTCTGTTCCATTGGTCTATATCTCTGTTTTGGTACCAGTACCATGCTGTTTTGATTACTGTAGCCTTGTAGTATAGTTTGAAGTCCAGTAGTGTGATGCCTCCTGCTTTGTTCTTTTTGCTTAGAATTGACTTGGCTATGTGGGCTCTCTTTTAATTCCATGTGAAGTTTAAGGTGGTTTTTTCCAGTTCTGTGAAGAAGGTCATTGGTAGCTTGATGGGGATAGCGTTGAATCTGTAAATTACATTGGGCAGTATGGCCATTTTCACGATATTGATTCTTCCTAACTATAAACATGGAATTTTTCTCCATCTGTGTCCTCTCTTATTTCGTTGCGCAGTGGTTTGTAGTTCTCCTTGAAGAGATCCTTTACGTTCCTTGTTAGTTGTACTCCTAGGTATTTTATTCTCTTTGTAGCAATTGTGAATGGTAGTTCGTTCTTGATTTGGCTCTCTTTAAGTCTGTTATTGGTGTATAGGAATTCTTGTGATTTTTGCACATTGATTTTCTATCCTGAGACTTTGCTGAAGTTGCTTGTCATTTTAAGGAGATTTTGGGCTGAGACGATGGGGTCTTCCAAATATACAATCATGTCGTCTGCAAATAGAGACAATTTGACTTCCTCCTTTCCTATTTGAATACCCTTTATTTCTTTTTCTTGCCTGATTGCTCTGGCTAGAGCTTCCAATACTATATTGAATAGGAGTGGTGAGAGAGGGCATCCTTGTCTAGTGCCAGATTTCAAAGGGAATGCTTCTAGTTTTTGCCCATTCAGTATGATATTGGCTGTTGGTTTGTCATAAATAGCTTTTATTATTTTGAGATATGTTCCCTCAATACCTAGTTTATTGAGGGTGTTTAGCATAAAGGGCGGTTGAATTTTGTCAAAGGCCTTCTCTGCATCAATTGAGATAATCATATGGTTTTTGTCTTTGTTTCTGTTTATGTGGTGAATTATGTTTATAGACTTGTGTATGTTGAACCAGCCTTGCATCCCCGGGATAAAGCCTACTTGATCATGGTGGGTGGATAAGCTTTTTGATGTGCTGTTGTAATCAGTTTGCCAGTATTTTATTGAAGATTTTTGCATTTATGTTTTTCATGGATATTGGCCTGAAGTTTTCTTTTCTTGTTGAGTCTCTGCCAGGTTTTGGTATCAGGATGATGTTGATCTCATAAAATGATCTGGGAAGGATTCCCTCGTTTTGGATTGTTTGGAATAGTTTCAGAGGGAATGGTACCAGCTCCTCTTTGTATGTCTGGTAGAATTTGGCTGTGAACCCATCTGGTCCTGGGCTTTTTTTGGGTGGTAGGCTTTTAATTGCTGCTTCAACGTCAGCCCTTATTATTGGTCTATTCAGGGTTTCAACTTCTTCTTGGTTTAGGCTTGGGAGGATGCAAGTGTCCAGGAATTTAACCATTTCTTCCAGGTTTACTAGTTTATGTGCATAGAGTTGTTTGCAATAATCTCTGATGATGGTTTGTATTTCTGTGGAATCTGTGGTGATATCCCCTTTATTGTTTTTTATTGCATCTATTTGATTATTCTCTTTTTTCTTTTTTGTTAATCTGGCTAGCGGTCTGTCTATTTTGTTGATCTTTTTGAAAAACCAGCTCCTGGATTTATTGATTTTTTGAAGGTTTTTTTGTGTCTCTATCTCCTTCAGTTCTGCTCTGATCTTAGTTATTTCTTGTCTTCTGCTAGGTTTTGAGTTCTTTTGATCTTGCTCCTCTAGCTCTTTCAATTTTGATGATACGGAGTCAATTTTAGATCTTTCGTTTCTTCTTATATGGGCATTTATTGCTATATATTTTCCTGTAGACACTGCTTTAAATGTGTCCCAGAGATTCTGGTATGTTGTGTCTTCATTCTCGTTGGTTTCAAAGAACATCTTTATTTCTGCTTTCATTTCATTGTTTATCCAGTCAACATTCAAGAGCCAGTTGTTCAGTTTCCATGAAGCTGTGCGGTTCTGAGTTAGTTTCTGAATTCTGAGTTCTAACTTGATTGCACTGTGGTCTGAGAGACTGTTTGTTATGATTTCTGTTCTTTTGCATTTGCTGAGGTGTGATTTACTTCCAATTATGTGGTCAATTTTAGAGTAGCTGTGATGTGCTGCTGAGAAGAACGTATCTTCTGTGGATTTCGGGTGGAGAGTTCTGTAAATGTCTATTAGGTTTGCTTGTTCCAGATCTGAGTTCAAGTCGTGGATATCTTTGTTAATTTTCTGTCTGGTCGATCTGTCTAATATTGGCAATGGGGTGTTAAAGTCTCCCACTATTATTGTGTGGGAGTCTAGGTCTCTTTGTAGGTCGTTAAGAACTTTCTTTATGTGTCTGGGTGCTCCTGTATTGGGTGCGTATATATTTAGGATCGTTAGCTCTTCTTGTTGCATTGGTCCTTTTATCATTATGTAATGTCCTTCTTTGTCTCTTTTGATCTTTGTTGGTCTGAAGTCTATTTTATCAGAGATGAAAATTGCAACTCCTGCTTTTTTTTGCTCTCCATTTGCTTGGTAAATCTTCCTCCATCCCTTTATTTTGAGCCTATGTGTATCCTTGCATGTGAGATGCGTTTCCTGGATACAGCACACCGATGGGTTTTGGCTTTTTATCCAATTTGCCAGTGTGTGTCTTTTGATTGGGGCATTTAGCCTATTTACATTTAGGGTTAATATTGTTATGTGTGAATTTGATCCTGCCATTTTGATGCTAGCTGGCTGTTTTGCCTGTTCGTTGATGCAGTTTTTTCATTGTGTTGATGCTCTTTGCCATTTGGTATGTTTTTGGAGTGGCTGGTACTGGTTGTTTCTTTCTATGTTTAGTGCCTCTTTCAGGAGCTCTTGTAAAGCAGGCCTGGTGGTGATGAAATCTGTGAGTACTTGCTTGTTCGCAAAGGATTTTATTTTTCCTTCACTTATGAAGCTTAGTTTGGCTGGATATGAAATTCTGGGTTGAAAGTTCTTTTCTTTAAGGATGTTGAATATTGGCCCCCACTCTCTTCTGGCCTGTAGGGTTTCTGCTGAGAGATCTGCTGTGAGTCTGATGGGCTTCCCTTTGTGGGTAACCTGATCTTTCTCTCTGGCTGCCCGTAGTATTTTCTCCTTGATTTCAACCCTGGTGAATCCGACGATTATGTGCCTTGGGGTCACTCTTCTTGAGGAATATCTTTGTGGTGTTCTCTGTATTTCTTGGACTTGAATATTGGCCTGCCTTGCTAGGTTGGGAAGTTTTCCTGGAGAATATCCTGAAGAGTATTTTCCAGCTTGGATTCATTCTCTCCGTCACATTCAGGTACACCTATCAAACGTAGATTAGGTCTTTTCACATAGTCCCATATTTCTTGAAGACTTTGTTCATTCCTTGTTACCCTTTTTTCTATAATGTTGCCTTGTTTTATTTCATTGGGTTGAACTTTGACCTCTGATATCCTTTCTTCCACTTGGTCAATTCAGCTGTTGAAACTTGTGCGTGCTTTGTGAAGTTCTTGTGTTGTGTTTTTCAGCTCCATCAATTCACTTATATTCCTCTCTAAGTTGTTTATTCTCTTTAGCATTTCATCAAATCTTTTTTCAACGTTCTTAGTTTCTTTGCATTGGGTTAGAATATGTTCTTTTAGCTCAGAGAAATTTCTTATTACCCACCTTCTAAAGCCTGATTCTGTCAATTCTTTGCACTCATTCTCCATCCAGCCTTGTTCCCTTGCTGATGAGGAGTTGTGATCCCTTGTAGGAGGAGAGGCGTTCTGGTTTCTGCTGTTTTCATACTTTTTGTGCTGGTTTCTTCCCATCTTTGCGGATTTATCCACCTGTCGTCTTTGTAGTTGTTGACTTTCAGATTGGGTCTCTGAATGGGCGTCCAGTTTGTTGATGATGAAGTTCTTTCTTTCTGTTTCTTAGTTTTCCTTCTAACATTCAGGCCCCTCTGCTGTAGGACTGCTGAGGTCCACTCCAGGCCCTGCTTGCCTCGAGATCACCTGCAGCGGCTGCAGAACAGTAAGGGTTGCTGCCAGTTTCTTCTTCTGCTATCTTTGTCCCAGAAAGATACCCACCAGATGTTAGTCTGAGCTCTCCTTTATGAGGTGACTCTTTGGATATATGGGGATCAGGGAGCTGCTTGAGGAGACACTCTGTCCTTCATAGGAGCTCATGTGCTGAGCTGTGAGCTACGTTGTTTATTCAGAGCTGCTGGGCAGGTACGTTTAAGTCTGCTGCAGCAGAATTCATAACCCCCCCCACCCACTTTTTTTCCCAGGTGCCCTGCCCCGGGGATTTAGGGCTTTGTTTATGAGTTTCTGTTGTCCTGCTGCCTTTTTTCAGGGCTGCCCTGCCCTGCCAGGAGGCAGCCTAGTCAATCTCTGCCTACAGAGGCTTTGCTGAGCAGCCGTGGGCTCCACCAGCTGCTGTGTGAACTTCCCTGCAGTCCTGTTTATATGGATATAGTTAGAACTGCCTCGGCAATGGTGACCCACCTCTATAGTGACAGACTCTCTCTGTAATGGTGGGCTGCCTAGGCAATGATGGATGCCCCTCCCCCACAGAGCTGAGCCGTCCGGGGTTCAGCTGTGCTTGCTGTGAAACTCTCAATCCAGAGTGTTTCAGATTGCTGTTTTTTTGTGGGGGTGGGACTAGCCAAGCCTGATCACTTGGCTCCCTGCCTCAGAGCGAACGGTTGACTGTCTCCCAGGTGTTCCAGTCGCCTGTTGAAAAGGTGCCAGGATCTGTGTGATTTCCCGGGCGGCGACTCACTGCGCCTGCACCTGCTGAAACAGCTGCGCTGAGATTTGTGGTGCTTTTTTGCCCGGGACTCTCCTGGCCTGGCTTGGCTCCCTGTTTCAGTCTTCTTTTCTATCAGTTGAATGGGTGACTCTGTCTTCCTGTAGCTCCAATCACCAGCTAAAACAGTGCCTGTGGAGAACTGCTGTGCCGGGGCGCCGGCCAAGACAGCCACTCAGGCTGAAACAGCCACACTGGAGCGCTGGCCAAAACAGCTGTGCCAGGGCGCCGGCCAAAACAGCCGTGCAGGCCGAAACAGCCGTACTGGCGATCTGTGGGGCTCTTCCACCTGGGAATCTCCTAGTCTGTGGCCAATAAAAATCCATCTGGAAATGCGGCGCCCACTCACCCTCTGTGCTTTTGCTGGGAGCTGCAACCCTGAGCTGCTCCTAATCGGCCATCTTGGATCCGTTCTCCCGTTTTCCTTTTTTTAATTAAAATCACTACTTTAAAAGCTTGTTTGAGATTGAAGTTTGAGGGTCTCTTAATATATGAAATTGTAAATTATATTTTGGTTACCATTCTAAAATGTATTGTTTACTATATTTATATTGACAGATGTACAGATTTAGTCACATGTTGATCGAAAAGTGAATTATTTATAAAGTTATATGAATATATATGTATATATTTTTGAAACAGAGTTTCAGTCTTGTTGCCCAGGCTAGAGTGTGATGGTGCGTTCTTGGCTCACTGCAACTTCTGCCTCCCAGTTTCAAGCGATTCTCCTGCCTCAGCCTCCCAAGTAGCTGGGATTACAGGTTCATGCTACCACGCCCAGCTAATTAATTATATTTAAAATATGACTCTTTAAAATAAGAACTTTTTCATGAAAAAACTGATGAATATTTTCATCATAAATAGAGTTATGGTTTTAATAATTTTAGACTTTCCTGTTATTTAAATAAATGATAAGGATAATACATGTGAATGTTCAGACTTTACATTTTTAACATATCTTTGGTATATTTTTTCTTACCATATTTTATACAAGGTATAACCTCTAAGTTCTATTTAAAATCCCCAAATCATTTGCCTTGATTCAGTAAAAATGCATAGATAAACACTACCATAATACTCTTAAGATAAAATAGTCATAAGCTGTTTCTATTATAAGATGGAGGTTTACCCAGGGCGACTTTATCTTTTGTTCCTTCATTCAACAAATATTGTGGCATTAGTTTCCAAACAATAGTGCAAGTCAATAAGTAGAAGAAATGGCAACCTATAGTTGTTAGGTAGTATGCCTTTGGGATTTATTATCTTCATTGATACAGTTTGAAAGCCCTATTATAGCTGTTGGAAATCCTTGCAAATACCATACCAATTCCATATGTTAAGAGGGGGCCCGCCAATCTGCATTTTACACATCCTCCAGGTGATCCTAATGGCGGTGAATCCTGGACCTTTACTTTGAGGTCTCTGAAGGCCCTGAGCTAGCACTAGGGTGAGAAGATAGACATGACTGCAAGAACTTATGATCTATCAAGGTAAGCAGAGACATGAAGAGATTTCTAATACAATCGGATAAGTGCTAACATGGACTATAAGGTAGTATGGCAAAAAGCTGCCTATGACAGTAGGATATCTCTTAATTTTACAAAGTAGCCAATTTTCTAAATATAACTTGGTATGCTGGAGTAATTGATTACATTAGTGAACTAGAATTCTTGGTTGACACACTATGGATTAACCCATATGATGGTTTTGCCTCAGTTTACATGCAGTGTTTGATGCTTACCAATGATACAAATAAATAATATCTGTTTACTTACCCTTGTTAGGTATTTTATCCTCTAGTTTTGCAGATGAGGATTTTCTGAAACAATGGTTTTCAAAGAACATTTCAGCTTTTCGTAGAATGGAATTGGTAGGCATGATAAGAAGACTGGCCTCTTTTAAAGACAATTAGTGCTGTGGTTTTGATTATGGAAAAGCTAAGCTTATAAAAATGCTGCTCTAATTCTCCATGTCTAGATTTTCTCCTAGTGAGAATCCCTTGATGTATGGGGTAGAGTACTGAGCACGATTTATGCTTTATCTTATATGTCATCTGAAAAGTAATGTATCTGATTTATAAGAAGTATAGATTCAGTGAATTAATCTACCCTTGGAAAGTGATTTCCCTAAAAATTAGAATTTCTACTCCCTTGTGATTCAGATAGGTTGTTATATATATGATTTGATTAGTTTTAATTTTAATTTTAATTCTTAACAACTATTCAGTGAAAAGTAAATGGAGATATAAAAATGAAATAAACCAAATACTTTCTTTCCCATACAACAAAATGTGACCTCTTCTGCAGTAGCACTGGAGAAAAATGCAGAAATAAAATCCTGCAGATTTAGGGAATAGTGGAAGAATGCTGATATTTTAGTTTTGAGGGAAGGTGCATGGGCACATCGTAGCCATCTTCCGGCAACATCCTCCCTCTCTTACCCTTCTCTTTGCTGGCTCTCGTCTTTATTCAACCTCCCTCCCTGGAGGCTTCTCAGGCCTCTGACTGGGATTCCTTTCCCCCACCCCACCCTCTTTTCTTAGTAACTCATTTATTCCCATGGCTTTTCTCATCTTTATGTTTATGACTCCGAAGTATATATCCCAGTTCAGACCTCTCCTCTGAGCTCTGAACTCAATTCCACCTCTTCCTTGACATCTCCACTTGGTGTCTGGAAACTTTAGCGTGTCCAGGATGAGACTTTAGATTTTTCTGAAAAGTTTTGTTGCCTTCAGTTTTCTCTGACAGGAAATGGCATCACAATCCCCCTCACTGCTCCTTCACCCGCTGCACCAAATTCATCAGCAAGTGCTTCTCATTGTGTCTACAGACTACCTCCCAGTATGGCCGCCCTTCTCGGTTTCACCATCACATCTTGACCCCACCCCATTGCATCTCTGGGCTGCCGCTCCTTCAGCTCCTGCCCTCCCCTATTTTGGACTGTGAAAATGCCGGACATGAGGGTGCAGCTCTTTTTTTTGCCCTAAGTGAGAATGTAAATGTCTCGTTTCTTTTTTCTCTTAAAAGGTTTGATATCAAGCCTCTCTGTCTCTGAGGGAGGGGACACTTGTTTTTGGATGATTCGTCTTTGCTACTGTGGGGCACACAGAGGCTACTGTGAGAAAGCTGGGAGGACGGAGGAGGCGAAAGGAAGAACTTTCACAGGTGTAGACTAGCGGCTATAAAGAGTGTGTGTGTGTGTGTGTGTGTGTGTGTGTGTGTGTGTGTGTGTGTGGACATAGTGATGTCTTTAGACATTCAAATAGAGGAAAACTGTTTCTTGTTTTCTCATAGGCATATTATGGCCACATGGAGTGTTTAGACTGACAGGAACAAAAGTCTTCAAAGGATTCTTGATCTCTCAGCATGGCACAAAACAGAAGCAGTAAGACCCATAGTGACCACAGTGAAGGGTGGTACTTGAGCACTGTTAGGGTTCTCCAGAGAAAAAGAAACAGTAGGATGGAGATATACATACATCTCCAAACAAACAATAGGATGGAGATTGTATATATATATGTATTTATATGTATATATACACACACATACATTCAAATATATATATGTGTGTATATATATACATACACATGCGCATGTGTATATATATAGATGTACATATATATACACATATGCACACATCTCCCCATATATACCCACACACAGACAAACATAAATATATAAATATGAACATAGGAACTGGTTCACACGGTTACAGAGGCTAAGTCCCCAAAAGTCTGTTGTCTACAACCCCGAGAACCAGGAAAGCTGGTGGTGTGATTCAATGTGAGTCCTAAAGCCTGAGAACAAAGGGCAGGGGGTGGCACGATGGTGTAAGTCCTGGTCTAAGTCTGAATAGCCGGGAACCAGGAGCCCTGATGTCCAATGGCAGGAGAAGATGAATGTCCCAGCTCAAGTAAGGAGAGAGAATTTGCCCTTCTTATGCCTTTTTTGTTCTCTTCAGGCCCTCAAAGGGTTGGATAATACCCACTTTGGGGAAGGTCATTTGGTTTACTCAGTTCACCAATTCAGATGTTCATTTCTTCTGGAAGCACTCTCCCAGACACTCCCAGAAATAATGTTTGCCAGCATCTGGGCATCCCTTAGCCCAGTCAAGTTGACATTAAATTAACCACTGCAAGCACTCAAGCCGCTCGTAGAGGCTTGACTCATTGACCAGAGACTTACAGCATTCATAGAACCAGCACTTCCCATCCGTTTTGTTCCCATCAGTCTTTGCTGAGGATTTTGTCAGCAGCCTTGGCTGTTACTGCCCAGCAGGAGTTTCAGCCCCTCAGTCCAGACTTTTTTGGCTTATCTGTGGATGCCTCACTCCCAGCCTCTTTATTTGCAATGACATGACCTAACACACATAAGACTTAGAAAAAGAGAGGTGGTTCCTGGACACCGGTACAATGGTGGGGAAACCTTTGTGCCTGTGCTTGGGAGGCTGACGTCAACTAGCATGAGAACTCTGGCTGGGACATAAGAGAATGCTACATGTTAATGGGATCACATCCCTCCTCTTCAAGCTTCTAAGTGGCCTCTATAGCCCTAACCACCCCATTGCCACGCTCCCCCTAGCTCTATGCTCTGATTACATTGAACTTCCTTTCACTTTCAAACTCTTACCTTTCTTGGAGTTTTTTACTTGCTGTTTTCTCTGCCTTGAACGCCCTTCCTCTTTTTGCATGCCCAGGTCCTTGTTTTCCTTCGGCTATTAATTTAAATGCTACTTCTTTTGGAGATGGCTTTCTTGATCTTCTCCCTTCCCTTGTTCTCTGTGTTCTCAATTTCAGTCCTTGTTTGTTTCCATTGTAACACATGGCTGTTTGTGATGATTTTATCTGTAGGCTTTCTGTACTATTCTCTTCTTGAATATCAGCTTCTCAGGATCGGATGGTTTCTGTCTTTCTCACTGCAGTGGCTGCAGCAATTAGCATGGAGCCTGGTGGTTACTGAACACTTAACAAAATTGTTGACGAGGAACTGCAAATATCTGTTGAATGCCTACTGAGTGCCCAGCACAGGAAATGGTAACCTCACCTCATCTTTACCAACCCTTTAAGTAGGTAATGATTACCCCCACTTTAAAAAGGAAGAAACAGGCCCAGAGAGATTAAAGTATTTGCTCTAGGGCACGTATTTGGTTAGTGGCAAAGACAGGATTTGAACCTGGTTTGAAGTCCTGAATTCTCTCCAAAGTTGATTCTGTTAATATTTTACCAGAACAGTGTAAAATGTCCTAGTCACTTGACTCAGAAGGTTGAGTAGGGGATTAAAGCCTGGAGACCAGAGTTATAGATTGAATTAACTGCACTCTGCAGCCTGAGTGAGGGAATAGCTACGCAGAGGTCAGACCACACAAAGTAGATTTAAATGGTTATGTGATGGATTTTAGGTGAAAAATCATATGCTCAAGGACTTTAGTGGTTCTTTAGGTTTGAAAATATTCATATTAGTAATTATTATCTGGAATTTTTTTAAACCCTGTGATCACTGGCATAATAAACTCTTGCTAGCATGACTTAAGGAAAAAGATTAAGACAAGAAAAGTCCTGACCATTTCTTTAAGAATGAAGATGAAGGCTGGCCTTAGAATCCTTCTAAGCTTCTTCTGTTTAAGGTGATTTCATGGTTTAATTAATTTGACTAGGACGGTGGGTATTTTGCTTTCTGTAGTTATTATTGTTTATGTTTCAGAAAAAGATGATTGTTGTGTTTTTTAGGCTTTTTTATGGTGGTATGAAAGAAAATTTTAAGAAGTAACAGCTTGTTATCAAATATCTTGTGTGCCATTTACCATTTGAAAATGGTATTAGCATTTGAGGTTTCGTGGACCATGGAAGGTTATTAACTACTTATAAAATTCTGAGATATTTAAGTTCTGAGAAATGAATTGGGAAGTTATATTGCTTCAGAAGCCCACTTCTGGACTAAAACTCTAATTTGTATGCCAAAGGGGTGAGTTCGTAGAGATGGTTCTAAATTCCCTTAATATATTTCCTACTCAATGCTTTCCTATACATAAAATCAGTCAATTTCAACATATTAACTTGTGAGTTAATGAATAAGGAATATTTGTGAGGCTTCCCTCAATACTGAACTCAGATTGTAACTGTGTTGATTTTAAAAATGAAATCAATCATGTTCCTTTCCAGAGAATCAAATATTCATTTGTAATGGGGACATGTTTATGTTTATTGAATTCCAATTTGAATGAGGTCCAGCAAAATTCTGAAATAGGAAGACAGTCTGAAATAGAGACAGTGGCATTTTAAAGAGGGCTTATTCTGAAATCCTGTGGAGTGTGTCTGTGGTTCTCCATTTTGATTTTTGTGATAAACATAGTTAATCACTTTGGTTTGTTCTCTTAAAATTAAGTAGCTATATTCCAGAAAGTTTACTGTAGATGATCTAATGTTTATTTCACTGATTAGAAGGAGATTTCTCACTGTGTCACAACCCTAAATGGCCTAGTATGGCAGAAGTTAATTCACTAGGCTATTTCTTTTTTCTACTTTGGCTGACCAGTAGGTGGCATTGCCTGCCCTGGCTGCCACCTCAAGTGTCCTGTTTGCTTGGGAACCTGCATAGCTAGTCAAGCATTTGTTACATTCTTGTATCCATTCTGATTTGTCCAGTCTGATTTTTGAATTCACTTGTGACCCTGCTAAGATCGCCCCTTGACAACTAATGCATCTTTGATACCCCGATAGCTTCTTTTTCACATCTTGGGGATTATAGTTACGTAGTCCCAGAGGGTACTCAGAGTGAATGACTAATTCTACCTAACCAACCAAGATTCCTCTAGACCTGAGAGGCGAAGAAATGACTGAATGCTGCAGTGCTGCAGAGGTGATTATGGTTAATATTCTGTGAAAGTTATAGATGACTTCATACCAAGCATAAAACTAAATAGTTATGTTAATAACTTTAAAACCTTATTCATGACTTTAAAACTTTTAAATGAGGTTTATGCAAACAGCTGATTGTGAATTAAATTGTCCTTTGCTTGAATAAATAAAAGTTGAACGTCTTTGAATTTAGTAATCAATATTAGATGATAAATCACATCACAAAAATCTTTATTTTGTTGAGATAGAATTATGGCCAGACATTGATTCATAAGATGACTGTTTTGACAGCTGCCGGTTGAGCTAACTTTTTCTTCTTTCTGATGTTTTTCAGATTCAAGTAATTTACTAACACTTTTGAGCTATAACACTGTGTAGCCCTTTGTTTATTGTATATTAGCTCTATTATCTGCTCTTACTTGGGGGACTCATTAGCTATATAGTTAAATGACATTTGTTAGAAACAAGAGTTTTTAAAGTTAGAACCATAATAGTTTCTAAAAATTATAAAAATAGAGAACTTCTTCCTAATGACCATATTTACCAGTTTTGATCTAGGAACTGTATGAATGACTTCATGCTGCTGTGTGAGGTAGAGTTGCCTGTAAGAGAGGCAACTGAATCACTAATCAATAACCTCAAGTCAGGATGTTTTCTCTGAGCTTTATAACTGGATATGGCATATTAGAAGATTATAGGGAATAGCAGAGACATAAAAGCAAAGGGGAAGTTGAAAGATCTCAATGGCTTCTAGAGAGTTTCCCTTGACTACACCTACTGAAAAGCCCTCTTGTAACCATTGATCTTATTTTAAATGTCTAAATTCTTCACATTGCTTTGATAATAAGGATTTCGTAATTTCTGGAGCTTAGTAATTGGTTCCAGGAGTAGCACAGACAATTAGGTGGTGAATGTCAGACATTAAATTTTTGTTAGATTTATTAACATAGCTGATTTGTGGATGATTTTTACACCACTGTTTGTTTTCTCTGTCCACAGTGTTTTATTAGGTATGGCATGTTCCTCCTAATTGGAACCAAATATCTCAACCAAACATCAGAAATGAATTTTAGTAGCCCATGAGAAATCATGTTCTCCTTATGGACAATCACAGGGGCCTATCTATGTGCCTCATTTTCTATGGATCTGGAGAATTATGACTTATCTCTTTGAAGCCACAAACAATCTACACTTTGGGCATCAGTCTCATTGCCCTTAAGAAAATATGCTTATTTTGATGATCTTGAGACCTCTCATTGTTTCTGGGCCTTATATACTGAACTTTATATAAACCATCCTATTAGGATTCAGTGACAGAGGACAGAATCTGCCCTGTTTTAAGCAGGAAGGGATTTAGTATAGTTTATTAAACAAGCCCCATAATTATTCGTAGGACTCAAGAGAAGACACTAAGCTGAGAAGACAGACACTAGGATGAATTCCCAAAGCCTTGCTGCCCAGGTGGGCTACTGAAGGAGCTGCTGCTCTGGTCAGGAAGCTGCTCCTGCTGAAGTGGTACCAACTCGGGGACAACACCAGTTCTGCCCTGTCTGTGCTATTGCAGGCAATGCCTCATACCTGATCTTTCTCACGATTGACTCAGTTCTGAAGTCAAGTCTTGAGTGCTTTTGATTGACAGAACTTTAATCATACCCAGAATGCATAGCTGCAAGGAAATCTGGAAAAGGTAAGCTTTAGGTTTTTGGTCATGATAAGGATGACATGTGGAGACTGGATTGGATGGTGAGCATATCAATCCACTTTTTTTTTTTTTTTTTTGGCCATTACCAGTAGTCTGTATTTAAGTCAGATCAACTCAAACTTACTTTCCAAATTGGTAAAAATCTATCCATCCAGACTTTCTCTTTTTGGCATGATGGCTAGTAACCAAATAGCCAGAACATATTTATATAGGTTGGTAAAACGATTTGTTCTTTATTAATGCTGCTATGCTTCTCCTTTTAAATAAAATCTGTACATTAGTGAATAAGAAATAGCTAACATCTCTTGTTGAAGCATATGTGAAAGTTGGTGAAGATAACCACTGGACACGGGATAAAAGAGTACCACCCAAGCAGACACCACTGCCTTAAGACGTCATCTGCATTAGAGGATTTTATTCTTGAAGACATGAAGTAAACGTAAACGTCAAGGATTAATTGTTTTGGTGACTATAGGTTTATAGTATAGTTTGAAATCAGGTAGTGTGGTGCCTCCAGATTTGTTCTTTTTCCTTAGTCTTGCTTTGGCTATGTGGGCTTTTTTTTTTTTTTTTGGTTTATATGAATTTTAGAATTTTTTCTAATTCTGTGAAGAATGATGGTGGTATTGTGATGGGGGTTGCATTGAATTTGTAGATTGCTTTTGACAGTGTGGTCACTTTCACAGTATTGATTCTACCAATCCATGAGCATGGGATGTGTTTCAATTTGTTTGTGTCATCTTTGATTTCTTTCAGCAGTGTTTTGTAATTTTCCTTGTAGAGGTCTTTTGCCTCCTCAGTTAGGTATATTCCTAAGTATTTTATTTTTTTTTGCAATTGTCGTAAAGGGGTCGAGTTCTTGATTTGATTCTCTGCTTGGTTGCTGTTGGTGTATAGAAGCATGGTACTGGTATAAAAATAGGCACATAGGCTGGATGTGCTGGCTCATGCCTGTGATCCCAGCACTTTGGGAGGCCAAGGCAGGCAGATAACCTGAGGTCAGGAGTTTGAGACCAGCCTGACCAACATAGAGAAACCCCGTCTGTACTAAAAATAGAAAAAATTAGCTGGGTGGTGGTGCATTCCTGTAATCCCAGCTACCTGAGGGGCTTGAATCACTTGAACCCAGGAGGCAGAGGCAGAAATTGCAGTGAGCTGAGATCACATCATTACACTCTAGCCTGGGCAACAGGAGTGAAACTCCGTCTAAAAAAAATTCACATAGACAATGGAATGAAAGAGAGAACCTAGATATAAACCCAAATACTTACAGCCAACTGATCTTCAACAAAGCAAACAAAAACATAAAGTGAGGAAAGGACACTCTTTTCAACTAATGGTGCTAGGATAATGTGGCTAGCCACATGTAGGAGCACGAAACTGGATCCTTACTGTCACCTTATACAAAAATCAACTCAAGATGGATTAATGAATTAAATCTAAGACCCGAAACTATAAAAATTCTAGAAGATAACCTTGGAAAAACCCTTCTACACATTGGCCGAGGCAAGGATTTCATGACCGTGAACCTAAAAGCAAGTGCAATAAAGACAAAGGTAAATAGTTGGGACTTAATTAAACTAACGAGCTTTTGCATGACAAAAAGAACAGTCAGTGGAGTAAACAGACAACCCACAGAGTGAGAGAAAATCTTCATAATCTATACATCTGACAAAGTACTGACATCCAGAATCTATAGCAAACTCAATCATAAGAAAAAACAAATAATCCCATCAAAAAGTGGGCTGAAGACATGAATAGACAGTTCTCAAAGGAAGATATACAAATGGCCAACAAACATGTGAAAAAAATGCTCAACATCACTAATGATCAGGGAAATGCAAATCAAAACCACAGTGCGATACCACCTTACTCCTGCAAAAATGGCCATAATAAAAAAAATAAAAAAACAGTAGATGTTGGCATGGATGCAGTGATCAGGGAACATGTCGACACTGCTGGTGGGAATGTAAACTAGGTATGGAAAACAGTGTGGAAATTCCTTAAAGAACTAAAAGTAGAATTACCATTTGATCCAGCAATCCCACCACTGGGTATTTACCCAGAGGAAAAGAAGTCATTATATGAAAAGATACTTGCACATGCATGTTTATAGCAGAACAATTCGCAATTGCAAAATTGTGGAACTAACCCAAATGCCCATCAATCAGTGAGTGGATAAAGAAACTGTGGTATATATATACACTGGAATACTACTCAGCCATAAAAAGGAATTAATTAGTGGCATTTACAGTGACCTGGATGAGACTGGAGACTATTATTCTAAGTGAAGTAACTTAGGAATGGAAGACCAAACATTGTATATTTTCACTGATATATGGGAGCTAAGCTATGAGGACACAAAATCATAATAATGATATAATGACTTTGGGGACTTGGGGGCATGAGTAGGAGTGGGGTGAGGGATAAAAGACTACAAATAAGATACAGTGTATACTGCTCAGGTGATGAGTGCACCAAAATCTCATAAATCACCACTACAGAACTTACTCATGTGACCAAATACCACCTATAAATAAGAAAATCTGCAAAGATCAATTGTTGAGTTATGTGGCATGTGGCATCTTGTTGGTACACACTTTGTCTGCATTTCTTTTTGGTGATATGGCACGTATCAGGGCTACTTTTAGTTTGAGACTCAGTGGGCAACCATCCACTGTGTTTTTGTTTTGTTTCAGCTGTATTATAGTTGTCTTATTGGGTGATTGAAGTGTTCCAGTTTTCTTTTCTTTTAAAAAATCCTTTGTTCTGCTACAAAGTCTTTTACTTGAAAGAATTTTATTAGGCTGACTTCATTATTACAGAGTATCTTAATGCAAAGGATACAGAAAAATCATATTAAAGAGCTAATAGGCTTTTACCTGATTTAGATGAGCAAAGGCATTTTTTTGCTTCCTTCTTGTCCCTACTCACGCATCTCCCCAATCGCAGTAAATTACATACTTACTTTCCAAATTGGATTGCACAAGCCATGGTAAATGTTAGTGATGTTTTCCTTTATTTACTCTAAGAACTGATCCAATTGAATGCTTTTTCTCCTTCAATGATTCTAGACACTGACTCTTAATTAGTGAAATTCTATCCCTGATTATTTGACTGTTGAGGCACTAGTTCAGCTATTCTCATAATGGGTATTTTCACTTTTGTTTTAAAAGCTGTAGATAATGTCATGTTTTAAATGTCCGATACACTGCTATAAATCTGTGGGCTCTAAGATATAAAAGCAGCAGTGTAAGTGAAAATATCATTGCTATTACTGTATCATTTAACATACTACAGAACAGGCCCTGCACTTAGAAGTTCATTTTGGCAAGAAAATGTTGTATAACATTTTAAAACTGAAATGTACAGCGTTTTCGGTTTTAGGAAAAGTCTGGGATTTCCAGAGCCTATGCCTCTTGCCACACTGTGGTAAAGGTTTAAAGGTTTTTGTGGAGAGAGATCCAAGATGGCCGATTAGCAACAGCTCAGGAATGTAGCTCCCAGTGAAAGCGCAGAGAACGAGTGGACGCCGCACTTTCTGACGAATTTTTGTTGCCCACAGACTGGGAGATTCCCGGCAGAGGAGACACACGGGTCGCCAGCGCGACTCTTTTGGCTGGCAGGGCTGTTTTGCCGGTGCCCCAGCGCGGCACTTCCCGGTGCGGAGTATACTGGATGGTCGGGCTCAGCTGGTCCCATCCCCACAAGGAAAACAGCAATTGGAAGCGCTGAGGACTGAGAGTTTCACAGCAAGCACAGCGAACCCGGGAAGGTCCGGCTCTGTGGGGAAGGGGCGTCCGCCAAAGGAAAACTAAGAAACAGAAAAAAAATTTCATCACCGGGCGGAGAGAGATCCAAGATGGCCGCGTAGCAGCAGCTCAGGATTGTAGCTCCCAGTGAAAGCGCAGAGAGCGAGTGGATGCTGCAATTGCAGACGAATTTTTGATGCCCACAGACTGGGAGATTCCCGGCGAAGGAGCCACCTGGGTCACCAGCATGACTCTTTTGGCCGGCGCGACGCTTCTCAGTGCGGAGTGTACGGGACTGGATGCCCCGAGCCCGGTCCCATCCCCACAAGGAGAACAGCAATTGGAAGCGCTGAGGAGAGAGCGAGCACAGCTGAACCCGGGAAGGCCCAGCTCTGTGGGGAAGGAGCGCCCCCCGAAGGAAAACTAAGAAACAGAAAAAACTTAATCACTAATAAGCCGGACGTCCACTCAGAGACCCAATCTGAAAGTCGGCAATTACAAAGACGACAGGTGGATAAATCCACAAAAATGGGAAGAAACCAGTGCAAAAAGGCTGAGAACACCCGAAATCAGAATGCCTCTCCTCCTCCAGGGGATCGCAGCTCCCCTTCAGCAAGAGAACAAGGCTTGACGGAGGATGAGTTTGATGAACTCACAGAATCAGGCTTCAAAAGGTGGATAATAAGAAACTTCTGTGAGCTAAAAGAACCTGTTCTAACCCAATGCAAAGAAACTAAGAACCTTGAAAGAAGATTTAACGAAATGCTAACAAGAATGGACAACTTACAGAAGAACATAAGTGAATTGATGGAGCTGAAAAACACAACACGAGAACTTCGCGAAGCATGCATGAGTTTCAACTGCCGAATTGACCAAGCAGAAGAAAGGATATCAGAGGTCGAAGATCAACTCAATGAAATAAAACGAGAAGGCAAGATGACAGAAAAAAGGGGAAAAAGGAATGAACAAAGTCTCCAAGAAATATGGGACTATGTGAAAAGACCTAATCTACGTTTGATAGGTGTACCTGAATGTGACGAAGAGAATGAATCCAAGCTGGA